>JANHGB010039451.1:0-14245 GCA_026283785.1 Coracopsis vasa
GTGATGCGGTCATGGTCAGAGGAGCAGAGATGGTCCAGTTGGCACATCCTTGTGTGCAGGAACCACAGCCTCCTGGACTGTGTTTTCCTTTTCCAAAGCAGAGGCTAAATTGCTGGTAGGGTTTCAGCAGGCTGCTGTCATTCAGTATAGGTCCTGCCAGACACTGGTGGTGTCCACACTGGAATACGGACCTAGCCTCAAGCTCCTGGTTTCCATTGGCTTTGCAGATGCATTGCAAAATGGCACAAAGTCAGCATTGCTCTCTTCTCAGTGGGAGAAATAGTTGTTTGAAACATGTCTGCTGGCTTCAACATTTGATATTAAACAAGAGAAGAAATATTACAAAGGAGAAAAGAAGAAAAAAGAAAAAGAAGAATAAAGCTCAGGAGAAAAGATCAAGTTAGAATAAGCTCACAATTATTATTACAGAGAAAGTCTCAGGTTTAAGGAGAGAAAATAAAGCCACAGGACTCCAAGCCAAAAACCAAAATGCCTCCAGCAGGTCTTTACAATTAGCCAATGTTTATGCTTGAACACAACCAAGTAATAGGATATGGGAAATGCAAAATATTGTCAGACTAAGAAACAAGAATGCCTGCAGTGCTGAATTCCATAAATAAAATACACTCCTTAGTTT
The DNA here is from genome assembly GCA_026283785.1 of Coracopsis vasa. Lineage (NCBI taxonomy): Eukaryota > Metazoa > Chordata > Aves > Psittaciformes > Psittacidae > Coracopsis > Coracopsis vasa. The sequence continues at coordinate 638 of JANHGB010039451.1, forward strand.
AGAGTTGATAAAGATGATCTTCTGCCACAAGCTGTTTTACAGGCTGCATTTTCCTGCAGAAAGTTATCCACAGAAAGAATTAGCTTTCTTATCCTTTGTTTATATGTATTGGTGATAGGGTAAAGGCATTAAAGAGCTTTGATAAAAGATTGTTACTTCTGAGTCAGAGAGACACTGTAAAAATCTTCCCCTAGAAGTCAAACAAGAAAAGTCCATGAATTGCACAGTACTTTTTCTGCAAGTTCATGCTAATTTGCTATTGCAGCCTTCATGCCTTTGCCAGCTACAAAATGCTCTGAGATGTCTTTAAAGAGATTTTTTTTTTGTTAGCACTATTTAATGTGTCACTAAAATTAATTCAAAAGGCAGGAGGAATGCTCTTCTTACTGATTCATTATACCAAATCCTTTTCTCCCTTATCAAATCAATGCATAAGAAAAATGAAAAATATGATACACATGAAAAGAAGCAACAACTTTTTGTAGTGTTTTGCTGATTTAAATACCTCTTATTAAAATTTATATATACACATATGTATATATATGTATATAATATATATAGGCACATATCAGGATAAGGGAAGATATCTGCTGGTTGTTGTGTAGGAAAAGGAAGCAATTGGAAGAAGCAAGTCCTGCTGCTATTACCCTCTCTGCAACACTTCTAAGGTTAAAGGAATAAAAATCCATCAATTTGTACAGCCTGACCTTGCAGTGTTGGTTTTTAGCTGAATTCAGATGTGCAGGATTAACCCAGCAAAGTTTACATGACATTGATTTAAAAGCTGCGCTACAGGACCTTCCAGCAAGTTACATTAATCGGAGTCTTTAATCGGGCCTCGGGACGAAGAAAAAAGTTGCTTAGCAGACGTGCAACGTATGATAAACAGATGTCTCTGTGCATCAGATAAAAATGAATGCAGTGTGCAGTGCTAATCACTGCAAGCCCACAGTTTGTGCAGCACCAAGGATGGGGCAGTGAGCAATTCCACAGCCATGTTTTTGCTAAGGTGAAGATGGGACGAAGGGCTGTAAGTTGGAAATGTGATTTGTCATCTCCCAGTTCACACTCAAGGGCCATTCAGCGGCACCAGTTTAAGCAATGGCCTTCACGTACCAACCCAATTGCCATTCAACAGCAGACCTGAGAAATGTCCATGTGCATGGTCGGACCCCTCAAAATAAGACAGTGGCTGGGACTGACAAGCAGGGACCCTGTATGGTTCTATTCAAGAAGCACACACCAATCAGGAAGTAGTCTGGTAGTTATGGCACTAAACAAGGAGGAAATGTGTCTGCCTCCAGTGTGGTGTTTGTTGATGAATTTTGCATTGAAGAGTTCTCCAGCAAACCATGTTGGGCTATTGGAGAAGAAAGGTCATTCCAATTCTGGATATTTATTATTATTTTTTTAGTTATTGGCTGCTCTCACCCAATAACTTGACTCCTTTTCAGTCTGCAGTCAAATTTTAAACCCATTTTTTTCATCTGGTTTTTTTTCCTATTCATTTTCTCTTTTCTTTGTATCTTCTAATACAACTCCTCCGTTATCTTACACCTTTTACACACCATCCAGGCCATCTCTTTTACCCTGGTGCTTACAGCCAGACAAGGACCAACACACACTATCCTCATCCTTGGGTCTCATGCCCATGTCCTCGCTCTCTTGGAAAGTTCTATTTGATGTCCTGTGACCCTGCCTGGAGCACACCCAGCACAAACCAGTATCTCCAAGGAAGTTAGCTGTCAAACCCTAGCAGATCTCCCATGCAAAACACCATTTTTCAACTGCTTATCGCCTTCTTCTGCTGGGGCAGCTCTTGGCAGGGACAGGAAAAGGGCAAACAGCCGCTAGGAAAGCCAGCGCCTGCCAAATCCCAGCCATTTCCATAGCGCGGCGGTGCCAGGATTTCACACAGAAAAACTAGCCATGGTTTTTGGACATGAGTTTGAAGACCCATTTCCTGAGTTATTAGGATCAATCCCTGAATAATAATACGAATATGAAATCAGGCTGGGATAAGAGATGTGTGTATGGAAGGATGTCACCCAAGGAGGCAAAATTTCAACCATGAAATAACAAGATGAAAGGTCTTAGAGGAGGAGTTGTTATCAACTTAATAATAGCACAGCTGCCCCATCCATCTAGATTACACCAAACCAAATTGGTTTTAGTTTTAAATTTCCATGGATTTCTCCATAGAAATCTCCATTAACTACCCACAGACCTCTCTCAGATTCACCCTGAGCAGTGTTCCAGTATTCCTATTGCAAGGGGTTACACGTGGGAGCCAACTTGCAGCTCTGAATTTGGCCCATTTCTTTGGAAGCTATGTCAGGAGTAGCCTGTGATGTTGCTTGGTCTGATGAGTAGAATTGAATTCTGAGAGCAGAACAAAGCTTTGATGCAAATGAAAACCTACCAGTGAGTACAGCTAGATAAAGAAAAAAATGATTATTTGTTATGGAAACCACTGGAGGAAATCCTGAATTAGTCAGTGCATCTTGACCTCTCTGTGCCTTCCTGAAAAATGTGCATCTTCTTAAAGCATTTGGACTTTCAACTGCCAGAAAGGAGAAGCTGTGTGACATTTTCAGCCACCTGGTGCAAACCAAAAACATTTATCAGGAAAAAATAATCCCTATTGTACAATGTGTATTAAAAAAAAAGGTAAAAAGCATGACCTGCAAAGCTAGATAATTTTCAGTGGCTAAGTCCAATCACTGCACAGACAGGAAAAGCTTAAGTTGACATTGTGAATGAACCATATGGTAATTGTTTCCACACATCCTCGCTAAGATGAAAAGCTATACAAATAAACAACAACAAAAGCTGCTATGCAACAATCAGGGAGTTATTCAGAAATAAAGGGAAAAATCTGGCTCTGAGTATTTCTTCCCATGCTTCCTACCAGAAGGGCTATCTAATTGAACGGGGGCAACACAAGGTGAGATTGTGCATTTTGCCTTGTTCCCTGGGTCACTTTTAGGTAGTGACAGTCTGGCATGAGTCTTGGTTTGGTATGAGTAAGTGGAAGGTGAGAAAGGACAAGGAGAGAACCAGGGAAACATGACAATTAACACTGAAGAAACTGCCCTTGAAGGACTCAACAGAGTCATAATATAGAGGAACCTTCTCTGGAGAGGTGAATAATGATGTTGCCACCTACTGCATTTCACCTGCATGATGATGGGGCTCATCAGAAAAGTCTTTCTGAACTTTTGCAAGGGACAGGGCAAGGGTGACCTCTATCTGAGAGCAGGGTGAGCACCAGGATCCCTTGCTGTATCACAAGAGCCCCAGGGCACACTCCCCAACACAACCTTGTCCCCAGTATGGGGTCTACTCTAATTTGGAGCTGGAGATTTGCAGTACCCAGCCTAAGGGCTACACAAGAGATGCGTATTCCCCATAATTGTCCTCCTTATCAGTGTTGGTGAGTGTGAAGTAGTCTAAATCACACAGTCCTGACACTACACAAGAGCCCACTTGGCCTGGATGAGATTAGTCTAATCCCACCTCTCTTGTTGTCATAATACCCCTCCATCCCTTCACTCTCGATAAAAATATTCATCTGTTGATTTAACTTAGTGAACTGTTGCCTTTAGAAATAGGGTTGGCAGCTTATTCTACATATTTCCTAGATATCTCTGGATGAATTCCCCTTTTACTCAGCAGCCTGATCCTGTGAATTGTGGAGCACTCCTGGCCAAGCAGAATCAACCCTTTGCTCACTGAAGGCACATATAAATCAGGGGTGAATGGCTTCCTCCTGTTAAACCCCATCAACCTGCTCTCAGCATTCACATGTTTCCCTCCATAGGTGTCAAGCTGCCTTTAGAAAGAGAAAAACAAATGCTTGCCCATCAGCTGGTTGCTCTCAATAAGCTTCTGGTTTATTGCCCCCTGCCTGCAGCCTGTGACATGCTGCAGCAATTCAGCTCCTCCGAGCTGCAAAGCTCTCCTGTGCTTTATGTCTTGATAAGCAACCCCAAGCCAGCTGCAGAAGACCTGGATTTTGAGCAAGCTGCTGTGAAATGCTAAATGTCTCAGCCTGGATTTATATTACAGAGTCTTTGCTGCAGCAGTGATAGCTTGTAAAAAAAAAAAAAAAAAAGGGGGAGGAGTAGTCCATGCAGAAAGAAAACAGATAAAGCCATGGGTGCAGTTGGAGGAATGTTTTAGAGATAAGCATTCATTTATTTAATTGGATTTTTTTTCAGCAGATTCTTTCTAGAGGGCTTGGAGAAATGCTGGGAATCTTTGGCTGGTGCATGTTGCTGCCTGACTTCAGCACTGCTGGATCTATTTTCCACCAGCAAAAGGTCTTCCTCAACCTATTTGGAGTCCTGGGACAGTCAGCATGAGCATCTGACTGTTCCTAGCAGGGCTGGGGGATTCAGAGCACCACCACCAGCTGCAGGGTGCTGCTGAACCCAAAAGTAGAAGCAGTGATGCATTTACCAGCCATTTCTGCCTCAAATCCAGCGTGCAGTGAGCATACAATCAATCTCAGCTACTCCATCCAGTCCTGAATGTGATCACTTGAGTCAAACAAAGGCAAAACAAACAATGTCCCAGTTACCCTAAAACAACACATCTCAATTATAAAACACTGCCCTGTTTACCACAGTTAGGACCATCTTAGAATCATAGAATAGTTAGGGTTGGAAAGGGCCTTAAGATGATCAAGTTGCAACCCCTCTGCCATGGGCAGGGACACCATGCACGAAACCGTGTCGCCCAAGGCTCTGTCCAACCTGGCCTTGAACACTGCCAGGGATGGAGCATTCACAACTTCCCTGGGCAACCTGTTCCAGTACCTCACCACCCTCACAGTAAAGAACTTCTTCCTTATATCCAATCTGAATTCCCCTCTTTAAGTTTTAATCCATCACCCCTTGTCCTATTGCTACAGTCCCTGATGAAGAGTCCCTCTCCTGCACCCTTTTAGGCCCCCTTCAGATATTGGAAAAATATTTAACTTGGCTCCTTTGCACAGACAGAGGCTTACACGATCTGTGGACTGCCTGCTGCGCAGTAATGCTGACACTATGATTTCACCTCAGATTTCCTATACATTTTTCTATTTCTCTTCTTCCAGGCATCTCTTCTACACTGTGGTAGCTCATAAACAAACACGGAGCTAGACTCTGCAGTTGATCTGAAGCTTTAAAATAGTAATTTTAAAGAATTCCTCCTGTGGAGTAGGCATAAGCCACCCTTGTTTGCAACAAGTTTATTTTTGGAATTTTCGTTGATATAAGGCAATTAAATGCTCTGAGGGTTCTTTACAAATCTGTCATATCAAAACTAAGCAAGTTATCTAGAAGTTACTCTTACGCTAAATGCAAAAGGAGGACAGAAAGCCGCCATCCCAAAGTAGATAAATTAATCCAATACTACTGTGTTACTTAGCTAACTGTTCACTATTTTATCAGTCACAAAAATCAAAAGACTGACCTTTAAAGGCAAAGAATCCTCTTCATCAGAATCCTTGAACTCAATGCATATTGCAATATTTCTAGCCTAAAGCAGTATTAAAAAACAAAACCCCGAACAGTTAATTGTATGGATCATTACAGAAATATAAACAATCTTAACTAAGCCTGAGAAACAAGAACATACAATTTTCCTCTACTCACCTTTGCAAAGGACTTCTGACTGTCATATTTCAAGTACTTTGGATAAACATAAAGATGATTGTTGTAGATGGTGAAAGGTTGAGTATGTTTAGGTATACAGGGAACAAATTCCTCTATTTCAAAAGTTATTAGTGTCTTGGTACTGCTTTCAAACTGTTTCATGGGAATGTATGATGAGTTAACATAATCTGAAAACACATAAAAACCCAATAAAAAACTGAAGAGAAAAAGCCTGAATGTCTTATTTAACAGTGTTTATTAATACTCACTTGGAAAATCTGGTGACACATTATCAATTGTAACATCCAGATTTCCTAAAATAACAGGAAGTTTGGCCATCTTTTCAGGTCTATAGGAAGGAAAAAAAAATTCTCACAGTCAGGCCAAATACAAAACTATCAGATGCCAGAGAAAAGAGAAATAGGAAACAGAAGCAAAAGTAATATCCTGAAATAGGAATATGAGAGGAAAGGTAGTTTGGGGGTGGATGACTGATCTGGTCTGTTTTTTTGCCTCAATTCACAGCTTTTCTTCTTTAAATTATGAGAAAAAAAAATGGGTAAGGCTTTGTTAACAAGTGTGGAAAAGGTTAAGAAAAAGCATCATGTTTTTCTTTAAATCAAAATGGAAAACTCTGTTAAAGATAAGTATGTTAGCATGTAATAACTCACTATAATTTGCAGCAAACAGAGGACCTATAAGTAAAGCTTTTTAAAATCTCAATGGCCAGTGATAAGCTTGTATGGTAACGGGGTAAACTTAGTTGACGAGCAGAAGGGGAGAGAAAGCAGGAAGTTAACAAAATATGTCTTCTACTCAGTAATTTTTTTTTCCTACCTCATCCTTTTTCTAAAGTAATAACTCACCCTGAAAAACATTTACTATTAACTACCGTTCAGTGACATTTCTTAGATGTTATCATGAAGCTAATTCAGAAGTACAAATTGAAGTAGGAGTATTTTCCATGTTAAAACACGGATGCAGAACCTTTTATTAGTAATGATAGCCAGGAGCATAATTTTTTTAAATTATTCCAGAGGAAGTGGATGCAATATTTTCCCAAAATGCAACCTCATGCTGTGAAGCAAACAACTTTTTCTGGTTGGAGTTTGGATTCTAATTTCAATAGCTAAGCCTTAGACATTACAATCTATTAATAAAATTCCTGTGACATACTCTACATGATTCCACAAGCAGGATGCTGAAATAACCAAAAGCATTTCCTTAATTCACAAAATAAAGTGATGTTGCAAGCTAATTTACTAGACTAGTTTCGGTTTCAATAATACTGTTTATGGCAAGGAGTATCAGTACACAGCAATTTCAATGCTATGTAAACTCCAATGAAACTTTAACCAGCTTGCTAAAATGGAATTAAAATGCCTGCTACAAACCTCATCTCCTTATCAGATTTGGTAAGCATGAATAAAATAAACTATACCCCAGGCTTTTTGCTATTAGCAATTATTCATATTAATAAAACTCCAGCTAACTGTACCATAACAGAATTGGAAATATCTTTGCAAAGCAGCAAAGATTGCTCTATAATTTTATATCCTATTTAATAAGAAAGGGTACTAAAACTGTTTGTTAATAGGATCATCTGTCAGTAGGAGATTCTTAAGCCTTGCACACAAACTGCTGCAGTCTTTAGGAATACTTTGTAAGAAGGAATGACCAATGTTATTTAAGCATCCTGAGCCACATGCACTCCCAAGAAAGGTGGACTGGATACTGGCTTGAATCCCTTTCCCTGAGAGCCAACATTTTCTGTCCAAGGTCAGTGAACATATGACGTTCACACTTGTTTTCGTTTGAGAATGAGAAGAGTGTATTGTGCAAGCATAAATCCTAACATAGAGCTACTTCAGGATATGATCCTTACTACATGTTAGACACGGCATAATACTTCAGTCCTGATTATAGCCCTCAAACGCTGCAAAGAAAAGATTTGGAACTTGCATGGAGATCTTCGTAATATTTACACAAGTTCTATAATTGAAGTGAAAAACATACAAATACATCCATCAAAACACCAGATGCTCCAGTTCAAGACCATAACAAAAAAGGTGAGTTGTTAGGGTTCTGGTTTGTAAAGTGGGGAAATAAGACTTACTTCCTGAAATCTGCTAACAATTTCAGCATGTCTTCATTTGAAAGTTTATTACTGTCTTGTCTGAAGAGAGGAGAAAACCTTGCATTTTTGTCCAGGGTTCCTGAGGCATCTTTAAACAGTGTCCTAAAAGTAAAAAATCTTCCTTTCAGCTGAGTTTATGAAAGTGTTGAAATTAACTTCAGAAAATTTCAGTACTACAAATTAGAACATACTGCATCATTCTTCATATTAGGCATTTAGTACTCTTGTCATTGTAAGGTGAGTTTTAACATATAAATAGCTTGGTATAACAAATTAAGTGTGAACCATTTCATTCATAGTAAAATAAAAAATACTGACAATAGAAAACAGTTGGCAATATTCAATTGTTTGAATAAGAATATAATGAATGTTTATAACTTTTTTCCCCTACTACTGAGCTGAAGTATAAATTTGATTGTCAGAAATCTTTATTTAATTGAAAATAAAATAAGAAATAATTTAAACAGCGCATGAAGTTTTACAAAAAGTGAGATGCAGAAAATAATGTTAAAGAAAAGTCAGGAAAAAATACAGCTTGGCAAGATCTCTCCTTACCTAGCTGCCCAGGCAAAAGGCATCCTATATTGACCTAATCTCTGGCATGCCTGTTTAGCGTTCTTCAAAACTTTCTGTGCAACCTGCAAGGAACATAAGAAATAGCCACATTTTAAAAGCTACCTTCTGTGTACCATTAGTACACAAGAAAAACTCCACATGTTGACACTGATATGAATTGGAAAAATCTTCCTTAGAAGATTAAGTCTAAGTATGTGAGCTAAAGAAACGAAAATACCTCTCAACAATTCATGTCAAGTTAAGCAGGACATGCCGATTTCACAGCATTTCATGGCTGAAAACACAAACCCATCTAACACTCCTGATGATACATATTCAATTAAGCAAGAAAAAAATATTATATACAAATCCCATACAAAAGCAAGAGCAAAATTCAAAGAAAAAATTGTGACTCCAGATAAAAATGCCCCCTTCCCCCTCGCTTCCCTATTCACCACCCACTCTATGTACCAGAACACATTCCTGAAGAGGAAATAGTAAAACACTTTGCAATACTTGTATTATACGTACACACAGATGAGTTGTATGAATACCACAGGGACAATTCCATGTATGGACATTGCAACATTGTTTTCATTAAAACTTTAATTTTTTTGTTTTGTTAACTTCCAAGCGAACACACAATTCCATTACACAGAACCAACATGTGTAACAGAGCTAGAAACCCACTAGTGTGAGATGTTCAACACAAGAGCTGAACCACTTGATCTAAAGCAGAACCTCCTGACAGAGCAACTGCCTTCTCTTTTCCAGAAATCAGCTTTTCTTATATGCCTACACAGAGCAAAATTATTTGCCAGAGGCAAAAAAGCCCCACAGGGTAAACTTGCCTTAATATTATCCCTGATCTATACTGTTGACATTATGAAGAGCTGAGAAGGGAGAGAACAAATGATCTTGTGGACCATTTGTGAGGATCATATTCCCTTGTGGATAAGGGGAGAACAAATGATCTTGTGGCTATATAATTTGCTGCTTTCATGGGTTTTTTTTATTGTTCATCGTTGTAATTTTCTAGGGAACTGGAACTTGCTCATTGTATTGACACACATGGGGGCCTAAAGAGCCGTCACTGTGTTGTTTCAATTTAATACATTGTAATCCCCAAGAACAAGAGCAGGAAAAAAAAAATCAAACTAAGTGTTCAACTGTATAAAATTATAAGCAAATGAATACCAGAAATGCATAGCATAAGTTAATATAGCCATGGATGCTCCTGTTGCCTACTCCTGTAGTGTAAAGTGACACACGTCTAACACTCGGCATCAAATTTGGGAACACTTGGGCTTACTTAACCTTCCCACGTAGCTCAGACCTAAGACCACCAAAATCAGTTACTCAGTTCAGGATTGTTTTAACTGAGTAACAGTCAGCATATACTTCAAAAACAGACTCCTAAAATACAAAGCTGCTGTTTTCCAACGGGAACTGAAAAAAAATCTCAAGTATTCCTGGAAAAGCAAGCCAGTAGCCTGATCTATATTAAGACCAAGAGAAGAACACAGTTCTTTTATGTGTATCTTAGCCAGCATTAAATCAGTAGGAAAGAACACTGTTCCTCTGCAGAGACTGAAAGTTAACCATTCCTTCTTCCCTTTCACTAGCAGAAAACAGGAAGAATGTTAATAGTATCTGACACTGCTTACAAAAATCTTTTCTTCTGCTATCCTGATCAAACTATTTAAGCACAACTGTAAATCAACAAAATTAAAACTATTTCTTCAGCTACAAAAAAGAAGCAGCAAGCGACAAAGCTTTTTCTAGATGTGTTTCAGAAAACACTTAAATGGTATGTCATCCTGGACTCCTGCAAACTTTGGATCTTTCAGTGGCTTATTTCCAAAAGGGATCTGGAGTTACATCAAATCTGCAAGCATTTTAAATGTAAAAATAGAGGCTTAATGATCTCAATGGCTCTGAAGGAAAAAAACCCCACAAGAATACAGATAACACCACAGTAAACTGTGGTCATCAAAAAGTGAGATAAAGGAAGTCAGCAACAACGATATCGTAAATAAGACAAATTAACTAAGAAACATACAGTTAATTTCTGACCTATATTGAATGTTTCATTGTTCAACAATTTTCAACTCAACTTTCACATTAACATCCAATACTTTGAATTCCAATACTCTTTTGTCAAATCAGTTTGTTTAAACCCATTACAGAAATTGTAATTGCATCACAATTATAAAAAGCTAGATAAATATTTCCCAATAATATGTTAGACTTTATCTATAATGTCTCAATTGATAAGTTACTGGCAATAATACAGCTTACAGAGTCAAATCATCCAGTTATCTGAATTTCCTAAAAATAACTAAGCTTTTGGTTGATATTTACTGATGTGAAATCAACCTGTCCCACCTCAGCACTTTTTACACACCACAGAAGAAGGTAACATACCTTTGAAGAATCTGAACTTTTCATATATGGTTCAGCACAATGTGTAATACTTCCTTGTAATACTTTTTCTATTCTAGCCACAAGGAAAATGTCAGTATGAGGACATGTGACTGAGAATATTCCCTAGAAATCAGAGAGAAAAATAAAAGGAAAACGCACACACATTTTACATCACATAACAGAAAGCCATCCAAAGTACGCAGGAAAACATTCTACTTGGATCCAAAATCCTGCTAATTTTTTAGGTTACTCGTTCTTACCTGCTTTGGATATTGTAATACAGTTTCATGAATGTCTTGAATTCCGTGTATGCTATCACCACTGCCATTCATCATCTGTTGAGATGCATTTGGTATCATGTGCCTTACTGAGGCGTGGTTCAAATCGACATGGAAATCTGCTGAAATCTTCCGGTTGTTTTTAATATCAAATAATGATAATGTGACAAAGAAAGGTTCTACCTACACATTAAAAAGAAGAATCAAGTGTCATTGCTGGCATCTGATATTACCGTAAAAAGTGTATGAAGGGAAGATGAGTAACATTCTTATGAGTAACAACTGCATGAAAGGAAGATGAGTACACATGTCCATCACTCTACTGTCAGCATGTAAAAAGATAGTAAAAGCAAAGTTCCACTTTCTACAACAGAACATAAAGATTAGTAGCTAAGTTACTTCTCATTGGATTTAAGTTCTTATTCTTATTATAAAGGAGTAGAAAAAAGCCCACAATGTAAGTTTCTCAATCACAGCAAGGAATTCCTGCCATTAAGAATAGTGCCAACACAATATTAAGACATTTATTATCATATAAATAAAAAATAATTAGGTGAATTATTTACATTTGTTGTTGGTCCTTCTTCATTTTCTGCAACACAGCTTTGCAAATTAAAAGATAAGTCATTACACTTCACAAGAATCTTTTTTCCGAATTTTTCTTCAAATGGCTTCACTTCTGGTTCAATACCAGAAAAATCAAGTTTCTTTAAAAAGAGAAAAGAAAAATTTAGGTCAGGGGTTTTTATCTCAAAAGGATCAACATAAAATAACATGCTTCTTTGTAAAAACTCTAACCTGTGCATCTGGATCCAAGGCAAAAAGTTTAACTCTGCTTTCACTTTTCAACTTGATTTCTGCTTCTCTGGTACTCTGTTCAAAATTAGAAAAAAAAACACCAAACCTTAGTATCACACTATTTTAAAGCAACTTGCAATTTCATTCCTTTTTCTGTGATGTTCAAAGCTTTACATATTTCTGATTCATGCACTCTTCTCTCCCTAACTCAGCTCCTTAATTTAAATTGCTCTATCGGGTCCAAGTAAAATGGGAAAGAAGATTCCTCTCCTCTAAAAGCTTTTCCAGGCCTAGAAACACAAAAACTTACATCAGCAACATTTAACCTTCCAAGCTTATGGGAAGTATACTCCAGTGTAGCTTGTACAGCACTTTGCCTCCTTAAATAGTAACTTTCATAACACACTTTAAAAGAAGTATGAATGTAGGTTGATGCTCAGAGCTATCCTGAGACCATGAGACTGCTCAGGAAACAACAGGTCACCTAAATTAAGGAACAACATCATAGCTCTTTTTCTTTTTTTTTTTTCCTCCTTTTTCTTTTCTTGAACTCTACTGCCAAAGAAGCATTTTTCTGTGGGTAGATGGAAAACCCTGAAACTTCCAAAAGATAAACCCCTCATACCTAAAAGTTACCTATCAGAGTAGAGTGTACACTGATCCTGCCTGTGATCTATGGATACCTACCTATTAATAGTACACCAAAAGTAAAACGGAACAAAATAGAATGTGAAACTGATGTTATATATACATTACTTTTGAAAAAAAAAAAAAAAAAAAAGGTATGATTTAAACAGTATTCTATGTATTTTAAAGTCACAGGACATGACAAATAGACATAATGCATGCACCAAAATTACCCAGGTAGGAGAGTTGCCATTCCCAAAGTAGTAGCTGGCTAAACAGGGATACAAAGTATTACATTACAGACAGCTGTCTATTTTTGGATCAGCCTGTATGCATTAAAAAAAGTTACCAACCCAAAATTCTCATCATTGACCATCAGCTGGTAGCGATCTATCGTCTACATCTGGAGGCTAAAGAAGCTCCCACTATGTCTCAAGAAAAAAAGAAAAAAACCCAAACCAAACTAAAAACTCTAAGAGCTCAAAATTCTACTTCAGGTTGACAATATTACTAAAAGAAAAAAAAATGTATTTTGACTTAAAGGATGTATTACAGAAGAGAAACTTCTGAGGTGTGATTTTGAGTATAGATGCCTTAATTGATTTCATTTACTTTGTTATCTTTAACACAGACAGGAGAAAAGACGAGTTGCTGTGAAAGACACGACCCAGATACTCGATACCAGCAGAGTATTGACAGACTTTGCTTGTTCAACAGCCAGTATGATTGAGAAATACATGACTAAATTGTGAAGAAGTTTAAAGATGGCAAGAAGGTTGCATGCATGTTTGAGAAAGGGAATAGTCATTGGCAAGAACTGAAGAGGAAGGTGATCTTGTCATAGGAACAATACAGAAACTGTTTCAGCTAGCGTCTTGAATAGTTTTAGATGGTGGTTTATGAGCTGAAGAGACGACAACAATATGCAGGGGCAGTCGGTCAGAAGTCAAGAACTTAAAATGTATGTAGTCATCAACCCTGTCTATAGCACAGCAGTGACTAATTCCATTTCCTCATCTGATAAACAGGCATGTTTTCCTACCTCAAGGAATACTTGGACTCATAATGGTTAAGGAGGTACGTGAGCACACTGATCATGACAGTCACATAGTTATTTAAGACAGAGGTCTAGTTTGTTTTT
>JANHGB010039455.1:279-18734 GCA_026283785.1 Coracopsis vasa
TTTCCTCCTTTATTAACAATGAAAAAGGAGCAGGAATTTTTTTTTTTCTTTTTTTTCTTTTTTTCTTTTTAGGATTTCCTCCGGGACATGAAAAGTTTACTCATCTGACAGACAACCTGCTGCTGCTGCTGTCCTGTAAACAGGATGGCCCTGGATAATGTGTGTGTTGGAGAGGTTTGGAGGTGCACATCATGCCTGAGGGTGTGAGTGCACTGTGGCCCCATGCTGCAGTAGTAAAATAGCCATTTTGATGGCAAACTCATGTCTACAAATCAGATTTTTCAGGCAGAGGTGGCTTAGTAATCTTCATGTGCTCTCTACCCAATTCAGTTATGCCTTCAAGCTTTTAGAGACTGAGAAAATACAACACTACTTAAAAAAAAAATATATTTAATTTTAATATATCTAATTACACTATACAATGACATGAAAATGTAATAATGTTGCAAATATATTTTCACTCCTTACAAGTTTCCAAACTTACACAAAATATTTAGCCTCATCTTCCTTTTCTTGTTTTACGAGTAAAATACAGTGTTGGATATATATTGCATGTATTGTTAATTGAATGCACATTGAGAAGAAATCTGATCTTTGATAGATTAAATCAAAGTTTTTTGCTTTCCTTTATTGCGTGGGGTCATGTTGGTATAAAGGAATATAGATTGATAGACATGAGTCATTCTGCGTGATACTATGAAAAGGTTTAAAGGTTTAAAGTTTAATTATATGCAGTTTAATCTTATAGAAGAATGTTGAAATGCTGATAAACTACCAAAGCCAAGTACACAAAGGCTGGGGGCCTTGTTCTTGCAGGTTGTTGAACTTAGCCTAACTTTATGTGTCTTCATTGTATACATGCTTTATGAAGTAATCATTAGTGAAGTTACCTCATATTCAGATTACCGACTGCTATTTTTACTGTACGTTGCTTGCCTCCAATAGCAACCTGGGTGAACAGTGCCTGGTGTAGGAAGCAGCTATTCACTATTTTGAGTTCTATGTATCAGTTATATTGTGGCCCTAGGCCTCATTTGCTGTGCAGTATTCTTAGCACAGAAATATACTTTTCCTAATAGCCTTCTTTTATTGTGTGTGTGACTTCTACTGCCACAGTGCCTGAATGTCTCATAATATCACTGTTAGGCAGAGGGCTATTATTATTTTCTCCATTTTCTAGGTGACAGTTTTTTCTTGGACCAGAATTCATAACAAAAGCACCATAGTTTTTCTGTGATAAAGTGCCCAATGTGGAAGATGCAGGGTAGCATTCAAGAGAGGGGCTAACCACCCACAGCACCCATTGCCTCCAGCTGAGATTGCAAGCGTTCAAAACTTGGAAATTGGATTCTAGTGCTGGAACACTTCTGACTGTTTCTGCGGGGCCAGGGTTTCACCTCAGGGATGAGAGCTGGAGTACTGTGAAAATAAATAATAAACACTAGTGACCAAAGCCATAAAGATGAGTTTGTATTATTTTCCAGCTTCACAGGGATACCCCATACAACAGCTAGGAACCACTCCATTGTCTTTGACTTTCTCAAGTACAAATTCAGCCTCCTCCTTTTTGCCACCTGTGGGATCTGATTCAGAAGGTGTTTCAGTCTTCAAGGAATACTAACATGGCTTTACTGGTATTCTTTCCTGTGAGCCTGCACCTACAAGGTTCAGTGCCAGAAGGGACGACCAAGGACAAGTGCTATTCCCAAAGTTACTGATTGGATCCATTAAAATTCAGAGCCAGGCTAGTTTTTAACTGCCACCAATCGGTTCTGGAATTGTGGGTTCTGTTTCAATAAAAGATTTCCAGTGTGTCTTGAGCATAATGTAAGCCTGAGCCATCCTTTTCAAATACATTTCTTAAGATTAAAAAGTAGATATTGCCACTTACATGGACTTAAAGTGTTTAGAGCAAGTTTTTAAGGACAATTTCTCCTTTAATTCATCTCACTGAAGACTGAAAGTTAAATGATGTGGGTGAAAGTCGTTGAATGGAACAAATCTTAACTATAGCTATTTCCATTTTTCTTGAAGGCTGTATTTTAAGCATTCTATGAATGGCTTACATTCCCACTGCCTAAATGGATTTCTGATTTTCCAAAGAAAAAATAAACTTAATTATTTAGAAATATCATCAAAATTAGCTCTTCAAACAATGGCTGTAATTGCTGGCTGAAAGACATTCCACAGAAAATCTCTCTGATTTTCTTCTTTTTTTCTGACTTTTTTCTTTTTTAAAAAAGAAGACCTAATGAAAGCATGACCTAGAAAATCGCTTGGGAGGAGAGAAAAAAAGAGAAAGGATGAAACAGCTTGCCACATAATCAAACTGATTATGCATTATGTTTTTGAAGCAGAAGCTCTAAAAGGAGACATGATAATAGGCATGTGTTCCAGAGAGCGTACATACACACACACACAAAACAAAGAGTACATGGAAATGCCATCTGGAATAGTTTAAACCATATTTTGATCTGGAATAGTTAAAAACCATGGTTTAACCACAGGCTTGAACCTGTCCTGCCGCAGTGGCCACAAAGTGCCCTGTACCATTCAAGCTGGCATTGTAGGTGACTGGTATTATTTTACCCCTCTGAGACCCACAGTGGGACGCCACCTGGACAGATGCCATGGGCAACAGAGGGGAAATAATTATGTTCTGAAGGGTGGAAAAAGTGTGTCCTATTTAATGTGGCTCAGCTTAAATAAGCAGGTCGGAAGACGGCTTCATACCCACTAGCGTTAAGAAAACATTGTTAACAGAGGAGGTGTTTCTTACAGAGATATAAGACTGAATGATAGTTGATGGGAAGGATTAGAAGAGAAAAATATTGGCTGAACATGAGGAAAAAAATCCCAATGGTAAATCAATCAAAGTATACCAGATACAGGAAACTGCAGTTTCTATATCTGGTTCCTTCTACATCACAAGTTCCTGTTCCTAACTGATCAGGAACTTGTGATACGTCTTCAGATTTAAAGTAGTGAATTCAGATTTAAAGTAGTTTTTTACCTAAAGCTGGAGTTCAGCCTCCTTTTAATGTATAATAATTCTAAAAACGCGTGCTATTTGGGCATTGAGTAAATATTTTGATACTTAAAATAACAAGACATCCATCAATAAATGTCATATCTAAGTTGCTCTTTTCATTATGCAAAATTACTATATTTATGAGATGACACAGATACTTTTCACATATGAAAATATACAGCTAAAGCAACCAAAAGAAATTTAAACATCAAACAGCCACACAATAGACCCTAAATATCAGAAATCACCGTTAAACAAAGACATAGATCATTATTTTACCGTTCTTATTTCCTCCCTCCCAAATTAAGCAAATAACCATATGAGCTGAAACCTGCCTGGTTTATCAAAGTAACTGTTGAAGAGGTGAAGAGAAATGTTAAAACCAAGGTCCAAATCACAACCATGACTTAGGAACCCAATTTCTATGCAATTGCCTAAGTGCTCTGAAGATCCATGCCTACATAGTTTAGCTTAATCTGTGCCATAGTTAATTTGACTCCCTGAATCAAATAAAAAAAAAAACTAAAATGAGTTTGCATTGGGAAAACACCATGAAATTGAGAAATTTTGAAAGAGTGACTTAGAGAAACAGTGAAAGCTGCATTAGTTTAATCATTCAGACATACAACGTAACTCAAGTTGGCATTTCCAAGCGCGTGAGTTTTAACTCCCACATCCTAATGCTTCTCAAGGTAAGTTATTTTGTTTACTTTTTCTTTACATTTCCAGTCACAAATATAACCATTTAAAGAAGCAAAATACTGAAGCGGGAATGTCTGGCGAACGAGGGCAAAAGCAGTATCTGGACTAGTGAGACTTAGAGGACATTCTGCAAATAGCTTTGCATGAAAGAACTGAGCAGAAGGGGCACATAGCAAAAGCCTGCAGAGCACACTGAAATTCACTCATGAGAAGCAAACTTCTGCACAGTCAGTAGTAATAATACTCAGAGAGTAGATGTCTGTGCTTCATGCTGCATTAACTGTCAAGAAAACTAAACTTACACAGGCTAGAGTGAATTTTTACCTTATTTTGAGTCCATTAAAAATTGCCATTTTACTAAGGAATACTAGCAAAGTAAATTCCAACAACATTCCTCATGGTTCCTTCCCTGGTTCTCCCATTTATCCCATCCAAAATGTCTGTCATCTGTGTAATCAGCAACAGCAAAACTTTTCTTTTGCTTCAGACCTTCTTCTACAGGTCAGGAAACTTGCATTCACCTGCTCTTTTCCAGTCTCTTACTTTTGGGTTCTTGAGGAAATAAACATGTCAGAGTTCAAGGAGTGTCTATGATGCTCTTAGTCATGTGCTGTAATTTTAGCTAGTCCTGTGAGGAACTGGGAGTTGGACTTGATGATCGTGATGGGTCCCTTTCCAACTTGAGGTATTCTATGATCTTTTCCCTGATCTTACTCTGTCCTTACATCCTACAAACTTCTCTTTCTTTCTCATCTCCTTTTCCTTCTCCTGTTCACTTCCTTGTTACCCTAACCTCTGCACTGGGCACCCTGTAGAAGACATTGTATTCAAGAAGCTAGTGATCCTGAATATGCCTGCTGTACTGTGCCTTGTACCTAGGGCTTGAGCAGCCCATTTGTTAGTGTGAGCAGGTGGTGTGGGGCAGCAAGCTGCCACACACCACCCTGACCTGGTGTATGCTAGGATGGAGATGACATTCCAGCCTGTTGGGGAAGCTGTCTATTTTCTGGACAGACTACTCAGATAATACCTTCTCCATGGACAGGATCTGTGCTGCACAGCACCCCTTGGGAAAATCAGACTGGGCCTCATCCAATGCTGCATGAACATGGGGTGCCCAGCATCTGGAGGGATGTAAGATGTACTATCTATATTCCTCTTCTTATCCTATCTTACAAAACCTGCGATTTTATTAAGCTATTTGTTGTCTGGCCTTTCTTATTAATATCCATAAGTAGCCTTGCTCCATCCCTCTCCCTCTTCACCTCAACCCCTTCCTTGGTGCAGAAAAACCTCTGCCTTTTCCCCACTCCAGGTGCCAGCTGCTATAACCCTGTACCCTCGGCCCACCTCTCTTAACTCACTTTCTACCTCACAGCCCTGAGACACAGCCTGTATTAAGACTTTGATGCTAGTGAGACACTATAGAGTCCAAGTACCCGGGACTGAAAGACTCTATTACCCACCTCAGTGCGTTTGCACTGCATTTACATTTCCCAAACTACAGCATGTTCCCTAAATTGTGTAAATTAGTTGAGTTTATATTATTAAAAACAAAACCAAAAACAAAACAAAAAAACAAGGGTTCTGTAGAAGTTAAAAAATCTGCACTAAGAATTGCCTCAAACAAAGACCAGCTATACTGAGCCGGGTAGCTGTGTATCATTCCCAGACCATTCATCGTACATTACATGTGCTTGATAAATGCCACCAAGTCACCCCAAAACATATAGCAAGCAAGAAAGAAAAAGGGGAGCTGCTGAGATGACTTCTACCTGCCCACTTTTCTGCTTTGTGGTTAGCACTTTGTGAGAATGGCTTTAAATTATTCTGTTTTCAATGGCTTTCTGCCTATTTTATTCCTGACTGTCATTAGTCATTACCTGACTTGTACTGGAAGTGCTCAGGATCCAGGGAAGCCAAGGCATTTTGCTTCAGCTGTTTACATGAGGCTTGTGACAGATGGCAAAACTTTATTCTTAATGAGAAGTTTTTCCACCATAGGTCTCCTGCACGAGAGCGCTTCCTAAGCCTGCAGCAAACCCAAGGTCACTGCAATAGGACAGCCTCAGATGGGTATCAGTAAAAAGCATGAGCCCTAGGGTGGTCTGTAACAGTCTGCACACACCATGAGCTTAATAGATAGTGTTGTTACCCCTAGCATAGTTCTACCTTTTGAACACCGGGGTGTAATAATAAGGATAGCAAAAAAAGGATAAACCTTTAGCCTTGAGGAAAACTGAAAAGGAAGCTGGCACATTTATGTTGGAGCCAAAAAAGAAATCGTGTTATTTACTTGGACTTTATTACAGCCTGCGTCCAACTGCATCAAACATTAGTCATCTTTATACAGTTTTTAGTAGAAGGAATGACTAACTTAATTACAATAAAAACAACATTCTTTATAATACAGTACAAAAACAACTGAAATATTAGCAAAGAAAACTCTAAAAACCAGAGAGCCAGCTTCTAGTTGTATTTGAATGATATAATCTGCAATAATTTTGTCATGCTTAGCTGTGTTTTTCCAGGTGTACACCAATGGACTTGTTATCACAGCCTTTTCCGAATTCTCCTGATAAAAGGCATCAATGTGAATAAAAAATTGTGGCGTGAGGTAGTGATTAGTTTTAGGATATGTAAGAGTAATTATGATTTCTATCTTGTATGTTTGTCACTTTATGAGTCAAAATTTATATCTAAAAGATATTTTCTGATCCCCTTTCAAATATGTAACATCTGTTAGGAACTAAAGACAGATATTCTTGTACTGTATGAAAGATGTTGATGTTCTAGAAAATGCTAAGAAAATGTTTTAAACATGATCTTTTTTCCAAATATATATTAAAAAAACCCAAAAACACAATCCTGCTTTTTTTTTCCTGAGATCTGTGAAGAGAACATGTTTTCCTTCTTGCTATTTCCAACACATACAGGAAAACTTTTTTTTCCTTTATTTAATTGAGTCGTGATTCAAAGAATTCCTAAAATAAACCTAATGTCTCTCTAGACATGCAGCGCGTTACAGGAGTTGTCAAGGGCTGATATAAATTATTACACTTCTATTGAAGCAAACCTTTGATTGTTTGCATCTTCTGAGGGTTTGCCTCTGGACTGTGAGAAAGAAAATGGCATTTTTTTTCTTTGCTTTAGTAGGTGTTCAATATTCCTGGTAAACTGTGTCATAAATCAATTCTGCTATCTTCTTGTATCCATATTATGTTATAAAAATCCTGTTCTGATTATTGGAAATCTGATCTGCCTTTTTCAGTTCTTCAGTTTGAAAACAAATGGAATAAATTTTAGGTGGCCACTTGTGAAATTGAAAAAAAAAAAAAGGATCAGGGGTCTCTTGGGCAGAAGTTTTCCTTTCTGTTTTGTTTTTTTATTTTGCTTTTATAGCATGCAATCAGGATCTACCTTTTCTATTTTATCACAGATTATTGTATCCAAGTCTCTCCAGACACTAAAAATAGCTCATCTACATGTATCTTTCATTCCCTTTCTTCTTTTCTATTTTTTGCACCACTCTTATTCCATGCACTGTTATTTCTATTTGTCCAGAACTATTCATTTTTACAAAAGAGCTCATTAGATGCAATTTGACAGTATGTTGGAAGAAACTTTAATAAATAAAGAACAACTAATGGGGGTTGCACCATTATTTCACATTACTATTCATTTCCAAGTAAAAACATCATCCTGCATGTTAAAGGAAGTTATCTGCATGAAAAGCCTATTGGGTTTTTTTTTCCTAATAAACAATGTAGAGTTATCATTTGTCTTTTTGTCCATATTTTCTCATATAATAGTTCCCTTTCTTTCCTTTGTTTCCAGTGAGTGTAAGTGCTACCTTGATTCTTACAAGCACATTACCATGTGAATATTTTACTTTTCAGTACATGTTCTTAGCTCATATTTTGACCCTTCAAAACTTTAGAAATTGCTTTTGTGTCTAAAGATCTTAAATGTGTTAGCCATTGTTTTTCTAAGTAAGTGATCTGCTTTGTTCTGAGTATCATTGAATTCTCAGTAAGATCTAGTGGCAAAACAAATATTATACACAGCTACAAAATACATTAATCTATACAATTTAGTAGTACGGCAACTGTTTATCATTTATATCTATAATAGTCATAAAAGGAGAATTATATTTCAACACAAAAGTACTATGGAACGTTAGAGCCTGAGATAATCTGTTATGAGACAATGGAAGTTTTTTGTGCCTGAGCAAATACTAGGTTAAACCTTTCCTGTATCAATGCATGACAATTGCTCACCATCCTGTAAATCTGATTGAGGCTGGTCATCTACAGTTCTCCCCTTCTGGAGACAGTGGCAAGTTGGTCATCTACAGCTTTCCTAAATTAAACTAAATTTATATTAACCAAGAGAAGAAACATTCACTGTAAAACGTTTTTAAAGGAGAAATACACCATAGAACTGTCTGGGTTGCTCAACACCCTAACATCTCATGGTAGTAGCATTAATTAGCTCTGCCTTCTCAGCTCTGACCAGTGAAGCTGGTTCATCCTCTTGCTTTTCTCAGAGGCTAAACTTTTCAACTCTTACAAACTCTTCATGTTCCTTTTTCAGTGTAATACCTGCTGCTGAATCACTACATCCTTGTTCTCTAGTGTCTACATCATCGGCCACCACTTGTCCTTCCCATCCCCATGTCCTTTCTGTAGAAAGAGGAGCACAGTGGAAGGTAATGCATTTCTCCCACTTTTCCCCACTGCGTCAATCCTGTCTTATTATGGAGTCAGGGACACATGTACCAACCTACAAGACAAAAAGTCATCTGAAGTCCAGTAACCTGAATGCATCTTAGGATGGCAGGCTTTGCACTGAATTTCTGATCTGTCCTGCCAGCTCTGCACTAGAGAGCTGTTCCTGCTGTTCCGAAGTGCAGAGTGGGCTCGTGCATTTTGTTATTTCCTAAATTGCTGCAGTAAGTTCTGCCTGAGTTTTTTGATCAATCCCCTCAACCCATACAGCAAATATAATAACCAGGCAAGACACAACATTCATAAATGAGGATGCCTCTTATCTGTCAGAAACATTATTATTTTCTGTACTGTGTTCTTTCTCAGCTGCCACATAATAAGGTACAGATTTTCAGAACTGGCATCTTTTATCTGAGATGTTGTGATATTCCTACCTTCAGTAAGCAACAGAGTTCCTTCAAGGCAAGTACAGTTATGTTTTCAATTAAAGCACAATGTCATACTTTTGTTTCCATTCCCATCCCATTGACAGACATTGGTGGTGAAGAATATATATTGTATTTTTATCTAGTTTGTATTCAATGTTAGTACAATTTGAGTACCACTTTTAGGTAGGCAGGGCCACTGTCTCTCAGTGCATGTATAGTTTCTCAATGCAACACAAATTTGCACAACCACGTCTAGCTCTCCAAAGCATATCCATCTTTTCAATGTCATTTGGTTTCAAGTAGTCATTGATTTCAGTCATGAAGTCATTCTACATCACTTAGCAAATACCTATGACCCCAGTCTTCTGCACTTCTGAGCACTGTGATGGGTTTGATCTGTTTGGGCAAGTGCCCTCCCACACAAAGGCAAGTTTTGGTTCTGTTCCAGAGTCCAACAAGTACTTTTATATTTAATGTTAGCATCTCTAGTAAAAAGCATTGCTCTTATACAAATAATTTTGGTGGGACTTAAGAAGTGCAGATTTTGTGAATCTGGTCTGGGTTTTTTGAGTATAGTTTGGTTTAAAATAAACATGGTTTGTTTAAATGAGTGTTATTTATAAAGGCCTGGAAGGAGATAATGAAGATGTCCGAATATGATGTGCTCTGAGCCCCACATCTGCTGATGTGGCCGCTGTATAAGCTGCGCTATATACAGGGTGTATGGTGGAAGCCAGGTAGCCTTTAGCATGGCTTTTACCACAGTACACTGAGGTTGTAACTTTGCTAATGACAAAAATTAATTTAATCTCCAAAGCAGAAGCTAAGTCCTTTTGCTTTGTTGAATGTAGGGCTGTCAGGAACCCTGCAGACAGTCCCGAGTTTTGTCAGCTGTATAAAAGCAAATCACCCAAGACTGTACGAGAAACTTCTCCCACAACTGCTTTTGTACCCTCTACATAGTCTGTCCTTGGCCTTCCACTGACAGGCTAGTTGAAGCCCTGTGTGGCTAGTTGTCTTAAAACTTGGCAAGTGAAACTCCTTTAGTCTTCCCCTTGATGAAAAGAGCTTCTGCCTCTAGGTTGCTTTCTGCTATGCTAGGAAGGCACATAATCTCTGCTAAGGAAGTAGGATGGTAGCCTTGCTGGTCTTTGCCCCACTCCTTGATTTTCTTCCTCGTTGTTCAGCTGAGGCTGATTTTCAGACCTGTACAAGACATTTCAATGAGAAGGAATTTTTGCATGGATCATCCTCCCTCCCACTCCCAGTGATTGTTATGATTTTCTCCTGTTATTTGAGGCAGCAGTATTTCTAAGGAGACATTGCTTATCTGGAGAATTATTACTTGGAAAAGGTTTCTTCGCCCACTGCTATTTCACAGTTTATCAGGTAGGATCAAGCTAAAATGGCTAATCCTATATCCAGTTTGCAGGCTGTAAACCAGATATAATAATCCTATTTTGAAGTCCAGCAGCAGACGCAAGAGGGATTGGATGACTCAAAGGAATAAGAAAGGCTGTGTGAGTATCTGGAAACACTTTCTTGGTCAGTCTGTAAAAGGTTAAACAGAGTTTTCCCAAGGAGGAATTAAAAAAAATAAGAAAAAGGAATTTTCAGTAGCTTGAAACATTGAAAACACGATTGGCTGTGATAGGTTATAGAGGAAAAATGTTGAACTAAAGCAGATAATGAGCAGAAAGGCTTGAGAGTCCTTTCTGATGTTTCATCTCTGTGGAAGGGTAATTAGGTATGTGCACAATTACAAAGCAAATAGCATGCATGATGATGTTTTCCTCAGTCAGATTTGTTTTTCTGTTCTTCTAATTTAGCTTTAATTAATACTAACACAAATAGGTTTTTTTCTTATATAAGCACAGATATAGACTGCATTGAGGTTTTAAATCATGCCTGTGACGCACTTGGATAATATTTATTAGTATCAGGGAGAATACCATTTTTCCTTTATGTGTGCAAGTGGAGCAAATGGTATCCAAGTATAACAGATAGATAGTCATGCTTCATTGCATATGTGAAACTTAGCAAAGGGAATTAACAACTGAACTGAGTGCTCCCACATGAAGGATGATATTAAACAAATCTAACTTTAAGTCCTGACCTTCCTACCCATAATTCCTGTCAAGAGTCTTTGAAGTCTGACACTAAAAAGCCTATGAAGCTTGGAAACTGAAAACAACATTTCACAGGTATTAGCATGATAATTAGGAGTCTGTTTTACACATCATTTTAATTTGAAAGTAAGTAATCAGAGTTTAGATGACACTTTGCTTAATTATATGGAGTGTTTGACATGAAAGTAAATTAATAACAAATTGATTTCCACCATCTGCCACTATTAACACTGGGAAAAACAGAAGAACTTCAAATGCCGTATCCGTATCCATTTTTAATATTATTATCTAAAATAGATGATGCATCTTTGTAGGAAACGGCACAATGCACTTGATGGAAGAATAAAGCAGCCAAAACAGTTCTCTAGAGACACAGGAGAAAACTTTAGGACTTTGGGAGCAGAAGACAGTTTTAGTGGGGTGTGTGATTGGGACTGAGGCTGTAGCACCACCACTGCCCACAGCACACAAGGCAAAAAACGTTTCCAAAGTGTTACATGTTCCAGACTGTTTTGAAGTATTTTGGGTGCAACTTATATGAGTAAGGGAGACTCCCACTACACTCAACCCTCTACAACATGGAGAGAATTGGAAATTAAAAGCAGATGTGTTCGGGTTTGTCATTATTCCTTTTTGTTAACCAGGACTCTGTACATCCCAGCCAGAGGTAACTGTCAAGTGCTCGCATCCCTCACTTACAGACACAGTATTTGAGGTGCAGGCTCACCAGGGCTGAGTACAGGGGGACAATCCCTTCCCTGGCCCTGCTGGCCACAGTACAAACTAGGATACTGCTGGCTGCCTTGGCTGCCTGAGCACAAGCTGGCTCATGTTCAGCTTCATCAGTCAGCTGCCCCGAGGCAGCTTTCCAGCCACTCTTCCCTGAGCCTGTAGCATTCAGGACCCAGCACTTTGCCTTGTTGAACCTCATACCGTTGGCTGCAGCCCACCGATCCAGCCTGTCCAGATCCCTCTGCAGTGAAAGTATTTTTAAGTGTGAATGTTTACTCGCTTTCTCAATACAATTTTAAAAAGGTGGAAAAAGTCTGTGATATATCCAAGGCAAACACCATTCCCCAAATAAAGCTGTTGTTGTTATGGGTCCTCTCACACAGTCGGTACTCTTCATTGGAACCTAAGACTATACTTCATCTGGCAAACACATGCTATTACTGTGATCACATAAAAGCTGGGACAGGCTGTGCTCACTTCATTGAGGAATGGCAGTTTTTAAATATTCCCATTACTACATCCATAATACAGAGCCCTATGATAAAGGTGGGTGTAATGTGGTACTAGCTCACGGTAGCCTAAGGGTAAAATGGAAGTGCCATGATACAGCTTTTGAGATTTAAGGTACTTGGAGAACACTTTTCCAAATAATATGACCATTTTAGCAACATAACTCTCTTCTCCCATTTTACTAAGCAGCACGCAGAACTCTTACGCATGTGCTGTCTTTACACTTTAGCCTTTGGATAATGGTTTTTAGATCATTTAAGAGAGAAGATTAGCTAAAAGAAATTATCTTCGAGAACCTGGAATAGAATCTATTAAATCTTTAAAAAGGCCAAATGAAAAAAAAAAACCCAGCAACTAAGCAGAAAACAGGCAGAAAACAGGCTGTAGCCAGCAGTGAGCAACAACCTTTAGTGCTTTGCAGGATGCCTGCAGAACAGATTTTGACAATTACTCGTTGCTCTTGTTTGGTGCTACCTGAGCCTTCTCTCCAAAATTCTCATCCTGGTCATAATGGTAAACAGTATTACCAATTTACAGAAATTTTAGACGTTAGGGGTTGTGATTCTTTAGGATCCCAAATGGGCACCTGTTTGAGACCATAAGAGAAAAAAGATACTTTTTGGTGAGGAATACAACATTACCAGTGTCTGAAAGTGGAAGCGAGGCAATTTCCCCAAAAACATCTGAGACTCCTGAAGCATTATAAAGACAACAGCTTTACGAAAGCATCAATAAGACTTGAGAATCTCCTTGCAAAGAGCATCCCTCAGCAGCCAGCAAAATGCTGTTTGTTTTCCTGGTTTTGTCACCAGTTGTCCTTGTGCCAATTTGTAATTGGAGCACTTGGGTCCCCACCTCACATCAAGACTCAAGTGTCCCTCTTCAGCTGCAGGTTTCCTGCCAGAAACACTTACCTGTGATCATCAGCCATCCCAGGCACGTTCCGGAACATCTCGCTGTTCCAGCCATGCTGTGAACAAACTGGTCTTTACAGGGCAGACTACAGACCAGATTTCCTTTAAACTTCCATAGCTGTGTGCTTTTTTTTTCTCACAGTGACAGACTTTATTTAAATGTATTAATAAGGAATATAATTTTTTTAAAGCTTCTGAGCACTCTCATTAGTAAGTATATTTCTTAAAGCTTATTGCATCTTGCTAATTATGAGATTTAATCTAGTGTATGAGGACAGACATTTAATATATATGCTATCCTCAGAAGGGGTATACTAATGCCTTCGATTTATGCTTCAGTGACAATTTAAGCTGCATAGATTGTAGGTTTCCGTAGGTTTGGGAAGATAAAAGTATCAACATAACAAATGATTCTATGTTAGCAACACCTTGCCAAAAAAATTAATTTAGGTCACATAACTCCAATGAAAAAAATTCAAGTGCTCTCTTTAGAAGAAATATCCCTAACAACCTATTTCATTTTCAGGCAGTATTCAGATAGCTCCTGAGAATGGCTGTGAAATTCAGACCAGTTTATCAATTATCACTTTCACAAAATAGCAGGTTTAAGTCCATTTTCCCTTGAAGATCTCTCATATCAGGTGAGGGTAAATGGAAATAATATCTATCTCTATCTTTCAGTCTCACACACAAAAATAGATAGCGGTTGTGCTTAAATAGAAAAATTCAAATACTATTCATGAGCTAGACTTGCCTCTCATGAACATCCCACATCTGATTTTACAGCAAGCCCCCCCAACCAGGCTTGTAGTCTATGATGAATTTTTCTGTAAACCTTATCTAGTAGTCCCTCCCAGATTTCCTTGCTGCTCACTGGCAGAACATTGTATTAGGTGACACACTGCTATAGTTTTCATGTACCCTTTCACATAGCATGACAGGAAGGAGGTCTAGGTCCAGAAGACTTGGTCGAAACTTCAGGCAAAAAGATCTTGCCTTCTGAAACAGTCCTCAGGTTTACGCTTGCCATCAAGCACTGGGAGAAGGAATCCAAAAGACAAACTGGGCAGGTTCCCATTGTTTTTCTTTTAAGAGTCTCTGTGTAACCAAATTTAGACATTTTTTTGTCAGCTCTTCAACAGACCATCCTGGGTTTCCCATCCTGATGATGACTTGCTTCGGAGGACTTTAAAGCCAGAGAAGCCAGACGTGGCTTTGCAATAATTACAATTTTAACTGGACACGTATGTGAGAAAAAAATGAATCATCATCACAGCCAGAAAATAAAGGCAACCCCCTGCTTTTAACAGAAGAGAGAGATTTGCTGTGCTGGATATCCATGAGAAGACAGAAATGTTTCCACCTCAAAGTGGAATATACTGCTGTGCACAGTACAAGTGCAGAGTTGGTGTGATGTCCCGTGGTGGGCTATGGGCTTCCCCTCTGCCAGACACATCCTGTGTGATAAAAAATTAAGAGATGAAATTTAGAGGCTTAGTTTTTTACAAAACTTGTTTGGTGTGAAATTCTAAAGGGACGGTATGTGCAAATGGTGTTAGAAGTGGTCAGAAATTATTAACTGATCCTGCACATCTACTTTGCATCTTTGGCATTGAAAGAACTTAACTTTCTTACTTCATTAAATCAGTAGGAAAAAAAATGTTTCCAGTGTTTCCAGCCTTTTAAAAATGACTGTAACCCCGATAGCATCTGAATTTTTATGACTGGCCACTATGACCTCTGTAGTAAATATAGAAATAGCCAAGGCAAAGGAATAGAGAAAAAGACCCTCTCCTGGTTCTGCCTGTACTGGAAATTTAGGTTGTTATTCTTAATGGAGCACCAAGCAGATTTAACTTCTCTTTAACAAAAGAAATAAGGAAAAGATGCACCTGAATTTGGGGTAAGCCTGCAAAATGCTGTCAAGTCAGTGGTTATATTAAGAAGCACAGATTCATTTCCTTGGTGGCGATCCTATGAATAAAAGATTAGTCTGTTATACTTGTATTATACCTTCATTTTTAAAAGGTTATGGGCCTCGACACTCAGGATGGACATCAAAGTCAAACTTGTCATTTTTACTTACCGATTCTCATGTCTAATTACAATGCTGTGCCATTCAATTGCAAATCCTCGAGGGACTACAGCCTCCCAAACACCAAATGTGTTGCTGAAGTGGTTTCTAATGCATAAGAACAATTCCAATGTTCCAGACTTCCAGAATAGACTTTCCTAGCAGTTATACTTGTACAAATCCCAAATTGGAAGCAGAGCTGTTTCTATCAAACAGGTAGTCCTTTGAACACCAGACCTCAGGAGGCCTGCTTGCTTTCAGTGGGATCTCCCTGCTGAGATGCAACCAACAGAGACATACTCTGATGGAAGACTAGGCTTCCCAGTATCTAATAAGTTATGAACTCCAGCCTTCCTGAAGCTGGGTCACAGACAGCATCTAACAGACTGTTGATGTCAACCAGGATGAGGTGTCTTAGGTGAGGGCACTGATGGCCACAGCTAGATTAGCAAGCAAGTGCAGACTAGTAGGACCGGGTTTGGAGAGAGGAACAGGACAGCACAGTCTCTGCTGTCTACACTTTGGGGATTTTTGAGCATCCCTTGCCTGGTTTTATGGACTATATGCTCATATGTGACAGAAGTATATTAAAGACAATCCTGAAGAGCATCTCCCAGTGCAATTTCATCTGAAAGGAATCCCTTTTGTACACACTGAGACCACCCAAAGACATGAAACTTCACAGAGCAAGAGTGGGCATATAGAAAAATTGGTTAAAAATTAGTATGTAAAAAAAACTACTAGAGTACCACCCATACACATGGTCTCTCTCTTTTCTCATCTGATTTCTTCGCACGTACAGGAAAATCACATCTTTGAAGCATCTGTCTTTTTGTTTTCAAATTTGGTGGAAATGTACTGACAGATACAGAGTCCTTGGCTGTGACTTGTGTTCAAAGGTTGTTACAAGGAAAAAGAAGCACATACATAAAAAGCAATATCATATACACATCACATACAATATCACATAAATTGATTGGGAGCACTATAGATTTACATGGGCTTTCCTATTATACATGTGTGCATAAAGGTTAACTTTTAAGCCCAGGATGTCATGCCTACTCTGACTTCAGAGTAAAAGTGGTGTTTTACCTCGGTCAGAGACTTGGAACCCTTGTGTTTACAAAGTGCAAACTCATTTAACTCAGTTGATCTGAGAAAGGCTCCTGATAAAAGATGTTATTAGCGATAGCTGCTCATTATGCATATCCATAGCTTCCCAGAGAAATTCATTCTTGGCATCCTGCTGTGACAGAGATTAGGCATTGTGCAGTAAAACTGCACTGCTGGGACCACATTTGCATTATTAAATGAATTAGAGTATCACTTAAGAAAAAGCAGTCCCATAGCTGTGATCACCACCCCCAAACAGAGGCAAATGTGTCCAGAAAATGTTACAGAACACCTCTTTCTGTTTGGAAAGAGGACTGTGTCCTCAGCCATCTGTCACAGCAAATCAGACTGGCACTGGCATCTATAAAATACAATATAAGGGAGGCCTCATAGAAATTTTACATCAATAGCCAAGTACTTGTTATCAAAAGCAAAGCAACAATAGATACTGCTTATAAAACATTATGATAGTGAGTTTTCAGGGATTTTTTCCCCACTACACAAAGCCTGCAGCACCACTGAAACATGCCTACATCCAAGCTTTGGCACAGACCCTTCTCCCAGTAAACTGCCTGACCCACTGATGACCTGACCACATCAGCATACAATCAGGTGCTACTCAGCCAGCCAAGAGCAACTGGCACTTAAGGTGCAGTCAGGAAAAGCTTTTAAGCAATCTTTACACATCCAGCTCTTCTCTGGGAAGTTCCCTCATCATCTTAGCACAAGTTTAAGTAGGCGTGTGGAAAGCATCTTTTCTAGTTTGAACTAAAGAAAACTAGAAGGACTCACATGGTCAGCATTTTCTGGGAGACCACAAAGTGAGCTGAAGCATTTTACTTCCCTAAATGGCCGCATGGCCATCCAGGGACACTTAAACTTTTCCAGTCCTTATCAAGGCAATTTTAAACACAACTCTAGTAAGGTAATGTATTTGACTTTGAACCTTTGTGAATTAGGAGGCTTCCCATGTACAGTGCAGTTAAAATAGTTTCCCGATTTCTACACAGCTACAGGCTGCCACCTTTTAGCCTGTGTTTCTGCCTGACTTACTTCGTTATTCAGGCCACAGAGTGTGCAGAATGTGGGTCGTGGCCACCTTTAGAAATGCTGGCTGCGTCTCTTGCCTCTGCTCTGAACCACATCCCCAGTGAGATTCCAAGAGCTAAGCTGGAGCACACTATAGCCCAGGGCTGGTAGTATGGCTGAATAGTAAATGAGGGAATATGCTTTTATTCGTGTAAAGATTTAGCAGTTCAGACATCATGTGGTGCAATTCAGGCATCCTGGAAAGCCATGTGAGGAAAACCAGGAAGGAAAACTGGGCTGCAAGCACATCCTGGCCGTACAAAAGGATGAGAAATGGGTGGTGGCCCAATGCAATGAGCTGGTCCATTTTACAGTACAAATACCAAATTCAATAACATTTTAGAAAAAAAAATGCCAAAAATCATGCACTTTAGAAGCACACAGTCCCTGTCTGAAAGGAAGGTGGCCTTTTACCCCCTACGGTAGCTATTACTGCAAGCTGTGAGCAAACGGATGACTTGAACTCAGTTTGTATTTTCAAAGTCATCACCATAATCACAGTTACACAGAGACAAACACAATAAGGTATAGATCCTAGCTGTTACTAAGCTCTTTGAAAAGCAAATCAAAAAGGAAGTTACAAATCTAGCAAATAAAAAACCCCAGGAGCCTAAACATTTTATGAAATCTGTGTCTAAACGCTTGAACTGTGGGGACAGGACTTTGGGCTCTTGCAAGTCTACTGTAGAACATCAAGAGTTCACTTAGAACAAATAGGCTGAACTGATCCAGCAGTTCAGGACTGCTAAAAGCGGCAGTCCTACTCCCTCTCCTCCTCCCTGTCCTTTTTGTCACTGCTGTTCTCCTTCTTCCTCTTACTCCAATTGTCCCCAGCTCTTCCCTGGGCTAACTTGGTACTATCAGACCTTTCAAGGAATCATAGAATCATAGAACAGTTAGGGTTGGAAAGGACCTTAAGACCATCAAGTTCCAACCCCCGTGCCATGGGCAGGGACACCTCACACTAAACCATGTCACCCAAGGCTCTGTCCAACCTGGCCTT
>JANHGB010039459.1:6426-23804 GCA_026283785.1 Coracopsis vasa
CAACTATAAATATAAGGAATGAGCACTCTTATAGAAGCCATGAAACAATCAACTATAAATATAAGGAATGAGCACTCTTATAGAAGCCATGAAACAATCAACTATAAATATAAGGAATGAGCACTCCTACAAGTCCCAGTAGCTTATAACAAAGCATGGCACTGAAGATGCCAAGATGGCCTCTACACAGCCCATGGACAAAAGACTTAGTCCTAACCTTACTGTTAACTAGTGCTAAATATATACATGCAAGTATCCGCATCCCAGTGTAAATGCCCTTAACCTCTTACTAAGACACAGGAGCAGGCATCAGGCTCACTCACCTACGTAGCCCAAAACGCCTTGCTTAGCCACACCCCCACGGGTACTCAGCAGTAATTAACATTAAGCAATAAGTGTAAACTTGACTTAGTTATAGCACTCATCCAGGGTCGGTAAATCTTGTGCCAGCCACCGCGGTCATACAAGAGACCCAAGCTAACAGCATTCGGCGTAAAGAGCGGGTCCACACTACCTAGGCAACTAGAATTAAATCGCGACTAAGCTGTCATAAGCCCAAGACGCGCCTAAGACCACCCCTAAAACGATCCTACATCCCACGGCAGACTAAACCCCGCGAAAGCCAGGGCTCAAACTGGGATTAGATACCCCACTATGCCTGGCCCTAAATCTCGATACTTACCCTACCAAAGTATCCGCCCGAGAACTACGAGCACAAACGCTTGAAACTCTAAGGACTTGGCGGTGCCCCAAACCCACCTAGAGGAGCCTGTTCTATAATCGATAATCCACGCTATACCCCACCACTCCTCGCTCAAACAGCCTACATACCGCCGTCGTCAGCTCACCTCTTCTGAGAGCTTAACAGTGAGCTCAATAGCCTCCCCGCTAAAAAGACAGGTCAAGGTATAGCCTACGGAGTGGAAGAAATGGGCTACATTTTCTAAAGTAGAAAACCTTACGGAAGAGGGCATGAAATAACCCTCAGAAGGCGGATTTAGCAGTAAACCGGGATAATAAAGCCCTATTTAAAATGGCCCTGGGGCACGTACATACCGCCCGTCACCCTCCTCGCAGGCCGTATCCCCTTATACTTAATTAACCCAACCTGCCAAAGATGAGGTAAGTCGTAACAAGGTAAGTGTACCGGAAGGTGCACTTAGCATACCAGGACGTAGCTATAACTCAAAGCATTCAGCTTACACCTGAAAGATACCTACCACCCCTAGGTCGTCCTGAAGCTAAACTCTAGCCCAACCCTACTTTTAACCAACAATCAAAACCCCCTTTATCTACAAACTAAAACATTCTCCAAACTTAGTATAGGCGATAGAAAAGTTCCCCTGGCGCGTTAGAGATCCGTACCGTAAGGGAAAGATGAAATAACAATGAAAACTTAAGCAACACACAGCAAAGATAAACCCTTGTACCTCTTGCATCATGATTTAGCAAGCATAACCAAGCAAAACGAATTTAAGTTTGCCCTCCCGAAACCCAAGCGAGCTACTTGTAGGCAGCTATATTTTGAGCGAACCCGTCTCTGTTGCAAAAGAGTGGGACGACCTGCTAGTAGAGGTGAAAAGCCAACCGAGCTGGGTGATAGCTGGTTGCCTGTGAAACGAATCTAAGTTCACCCTTAATTTCTCTCCAAGGATCATCTAACCTTCACGTAGTAAATTAAGAGTAATTCAAAAGAGGTACAGCTCTTTTGATAAAGAATACAATCTCCTGCAGCGGATAACAACCTACTTCAGCCAACTTGTAGGCCTTCAAGCAGCCACCAACAAAGAATGCGTCAAAGCTCCTACCCCAAAAATATGAAAATAGCGCAACTCCCTCCTTACTAACAGGCTAACCTATTCACAATAGGAGAATTAATGCTAGAATAAGTAACTAG
Organism: Coracopsis vasa; assembly: GCA_026283785.1. NCBI lineage: Eukaryota > Metazoa > Chordata > Aves > Psittaciformes > Psittacidae > Coracopsis > Coracopsis vasa. The sequence continues at coordinate 8,324 of JANHGB010039459.1, forward strand.
GACCACTTCCTCTAAAGCGCAAGCTTACATCATTACATTATTAACAGTACTTAATTAATGCAACAATCCCAACAAGCCCATACATTAAAACCACCCTGTTAACCCAACCCAGGAGCGCCCACTAGAAAAGACTAAAACCTGCAAAAGGAACTAGGCAAACCCAAGACCCGACTGTTTACCAAAAACATAGCCTTCAGCAAACCTAGTATTGAAGGTGATGCCTGCCCAGTGACCCTCCCCAGTTCAACGGCCGCGGTATCCTAACCGTGCGAAGGTAGCGCAATCAATTGTCCCATAAATCGGGACTTGTATGAACGGCTAAACGAGGCCTTAACTGTCTCTTGCAGATAGTCAGTGAAATTGATCTCCCTGTGCAAAAGCAGGAATAAACACATAAGACGAGAAGACCCTGTGGAACTTAAAAATCAGTAGCCACCCACATGCAAACATCCACCTATCAGGTGTACACTCACCAAGCCCAAACTCTGGCTCACATTTTTTGGTTGGGGCGACCTTGGAGAAAAGCAAAACCTCCAAAAATAAGACCACCTCTCTTAACTAAGAACAACTCCTCAACGTACTAATAGTAACCAGACCCAATAAAAATTGACAAATGGACCAAGCTACCCCAGGGATAACAGCGCAATCTCTCCCAAGAGCCCCTATCGACGGAGAGGTTTACGACCTCGATGTTGGATCAGGACATCCTAATGGTGCAGTCGCTATTAAGGGTTCGTTTGTTCAACGATTAACAGTCCTACGTGATCTGAGTTCAGACCGGAGCAATCCAGGTCGGTTTCTATCTATGCTACACTTTCTCCAGTACGAAAGGACCGAGAAAGTAAGGCCAATACCACAAGCACGCCTTCTCCCTAAATAGTGCCATCAACTAAACTATAAAAGGAACCTCCATATACCCTAAGCCCCAGAAAAGGGTCGCTAGCGTGGCAGAGCTCGGCAAATGCAAAAGGCTTAAGTCCTTTGTCCAGAGGTTCAAGTCCTCTCCCTAGCCCCTACTCCAAATGACACAACCCTCCACCATAACTCACCTTATTATAACCCTATCCTATGTAATTCCCATTCTAATTGCGGTAGCCTTCCTCACATTAGTTGAACGAAAAGTATTAAGCTACATACAAGCTCGAAAAGGCCCAAACATTGTAGGCCCTTTCGGACTACTACAACCCGTAGCTGATGGAGTAAAACTATTCATTAAAGAGCCTATTCGCCCATCCACCTCTTCTCCACTCCTCTTTACCCTAACACCCATATTAGCCCTCCTTCTAGCACTAACTATCTGAATCCCCCTCCCCCTTCCATTTTCCCTTGCCGACCTAAATCTTGGACTACTCTTCCTCCTAGCCATATCAAGCCTAGCAGTATACTCAATCCTATGGTCTGGGTGAGCCTCAAACTCAAAATATGCACTAATCGGAGCTCTCCGAGCAGTAGCACAAACCATCTCCTACGAAGTCACGTTAGCTATTATCCTCTTATCTGTAATCTTATTAAGCGGTAATTACACCTTACATATACTCACCACCACCCAAGAGCCTCTCTACCTTATCTTCTCCTCCTGACCCCTTACAATAATATGATATATTTCTACCCTAGCTGAAACAAACCGAGCCCCCTTCGATCTAACAGAAGGAGAATCTGAACTAGTATCAGGCTTTAACGTAGAATATGCCGCAGGACCATTCGCCCTATTCTTCCTAGCCGAATACGCAAACATTATACTGATAAATACACTAACCACAATTCTATTCCTAAACCCCAGTTCATTAAACCTCTCCCCACAACTATTTACAATAACCCTAGCAACAAAAGTCCTACTCTTATCCTCCGGATTCCTATGAATCCGCGCTTCCTACCCACGCTTCCGCTATGATCAACTCATACACCTCCTCTGAAAAAACTTCCTACCTCTGACACTAGCACTATGTCTTTGGCACATTAGCATACCAATCTCCTACGCAGGCATACCTCCCTGCTTAAGGAAATGTGCCTGAATGCAAAGGGTCACTATGATAAAGTGAACATAGAGGTACACTAACCCTCTCATTTCCTACAAACCCCTTAATCTTAGAAAAGTAGGAATCGAACCTACACAAAAGAGATCAAAACCCTTCATACTTCCTTTATATTATTTCCTAGCAGGGTCAGCTAACAAAGCTATCGGGCCCATACCCCGAAAATGATGGTTCAACCCCCTCCTCTGCTAATGAACCCCCACACAAAACTAATCTCCTCCATAAGCCTAATCCTTGGCACAACCATTACAATCTCAAGCACCCATTGAATAATAGCCTGAACTGGACTCGAACTCAACACCCTCGCCATTATCCCATTCATTTCAAAGTCCCACCACCCTCGAGCCATTGAAGCTACAATCAAATACTTTTTAACCCAAGCAACAGCCTCAACACTCCTCCTATTTTCAAGTATAACAAACGCATGATCCACTGGTCAATGAGATATCACCCAATTGACCCACCCTACCTCCTCCATACTACTAACAGTAGCAATTGCAATAAAACTTGGACTAGTACCCTTCCACTTTTGATTTCCAGAAGTACTTCAAGGCTCATCTCTAACCACCGCCATACTCCTGTCAACACTAATAAAATTCCCCCCAACCACCCTCCTCCTCCTAACCTCCCACTCACTTAACCCAACACTACTAACCACTCTAGCCATCGCCTCCGTAGCCCTTGGAGGATGAATAGGACTAAACCAAACACAACTCCGGAAAGTCCTAGCTTTCTCATCTATCGCACACCTAGGATGAATAACCGCAGTAATCATATACAACCCCAAACTCGCCCTACTAACCTTCTACCTATATACCCTAATAACTACCACTGTATTCCTCTCTCTCAACTCAATCAAAACCCTAAAACTAGCAACATTAATAACATCATGAACAAAATCCCCCACACTAAACGCAACCCTTATACTAGTTCTACTTTCCCTAGCAGGTCTCCCCCCACTCATGGGCTTTCTACCCAAATGACTTATCATTCACGAACTGACCAAACAAGAAATAGCTACAACAGCTACAATCCTCGCTACCCTCTCCCTCCTAGGACTATTCTTCTATTTACGCCTCGCATACCATTCAACAATCACTCTACCACCTAACTCCACAAACCACATAAAACACTGGCACTTCACCAAACCAACAAACACCATAATTGCCATCCTTATCACCCTGTCCACACTAACCCTTCCACTCTCCCCCCTAATTCTAACCGCCATCTAGAAACTTAGGATAACTGTCATTTAAACCGAAGGCCTTCAAAGCCTTAAACAAGAGTTAAACCCTCTTAGTTTCTGCTAAGACCCGCAGGACACTACCCTGCATCCCCTAAATGCAACTCAGATGCTTTAATTAAGCTAGGGCCTTATCTAGATAGATGGGCCTCGATCCCACAAAACCCTAGTTAACAGCTAGGCGCCCTAACCAGCGAGCTTCTACCTAATAGACCCCGGCACATCCTTAACGTGCATCAATGAGCTTGCAACTCAACATGAACTTCACCACAGGGTCGATAAGAAGAGGAATTAAACCCCTGTAAAAAGGACTACAGCCTAACGCTTAAACACTCAGCCATCTTACCTATGACATTTATCAATCGATGAATATTCTCAACCAACCACAAAGACATTGGCACCCTATACTTAATCTTCGGCGCTTGAGCCGGCATAGTAGGCACCGCCCTCAGCCTACTTATCCGCGCAGAACTCGGCCAACCAGGTACACTTCTAGGTGACGATCAAATCTATAACGTAATTGTCACCGCACATGCCTTCGTAATAATCTTCTTCATGGTCATACCAATTATAATCGGGGGATTCGGAAACTGGCTTGTACCACTCATAATCGGCGCCCCCGACATAGCCTTTCCACGCATAAACAACATAAGTTTCTGATTACTCCCCCCATCCTTTCTTCTCCTACTAGCCTCCTCAACAGTAGAAGCAGGAGCTGGCACAGGATGAACTGTTTACCCCCCACTAGCTAGCAACATAGCCCATGCTGGCGCCTCAGTAGACCTAGCCATCTTCTCATTACACCTAGCCGGAGTGTCATCCATCCTAGGGGCTATTAACTTCATTACAACCGCTATCAACATAAAACCCCCAGCCCTCTCTCAATATCAAACACCCCTCTTTGTATGATCTGTTCTCATCACCGCCGTCCTACTGCTACTTTCACTTCCAGTCCTAGCCGCTGGCATTACTATACTACTCACAGATCGAAACCTCAACACAACATTCTTCGACCCCGCCGGTGGAGGCGACCCCATCCTATACCAACATCTCTTCTGATTCTTCGGACATCCTGAAGTCTATATCCTAATTCTACCAGGCTTCGGAATTATCTCCCATGTAGTAACATACTATGCAGGCAAAAAAGAACCCTTCGGCTATATAGGAATAGTATGAGCCATACTATCAATCGGATTCTTAGGCTTCATCGTATGGGCCCATCACATGTTCACAGTAGGAATAGACGTAGACACCCGAGCATACTTCACATCTGCTACCATAATTATTGCTATCCCTACTGGTATCAAAGTCTTCAGCTGACTAGCAACACTTCACGGAGGAACTATTAAATGAGACCCCCCAATACTATGAGCCCTAGGCTTTATCTTCCTATTCACTATTGGAGGCCTAACAGGAATCGTCCTAGCAAACTCCTCACTAGACATCGCCCTACATGACACATACTATGTAGTCGCCCACTTCCATTACGTACTCTCAATAGGAGCCGTCTTTGCCATCCTGGCAGGATTCACCCACTGATTTCCCCTACTAACAGGGTTCACACTACATCCCACATGATCAAAAGCCCACTTCGGAGTCATATTCACAGGAGTAAACCTAACCTTCTTCCCCCAACACTTCCTAGGCCTCGCTGGAATACCTCGACGATACTCAGATTACCCAGACGCCTACACCCTATGAAACACTATATCCTCTATCGGCTCATTAATCTCACTAACAGCTGTAATCATACTAATATACATCATCTGAGAAGCCTTTATCTCAAAACGAAAAGTTCTACAACCAGAATTAACCACAACTAACGTTGAATGAATCCACGGCTGCCCACCCCCATACCACACCTTCGAAGAACCAGCCTTCGTCCAAGTACAAGAAAGGAAGGAATCGAACCCCCGTACACTGGTTTCAAGCCAGCCGCATCTAACCATCTATGCTTCTTTCTCCCCTGGGATGTTAGTAAAACAATTACATAGCCTTGTCAAGACTAGATCACAGGTGAAAACCCCGTACATCCCACCATGGCTAACCACTCCCAATTCGGTTTCCAAGACGCTTCATCCCCCATCATAGAAGAACTCATCGAATTCCACGACCATGCCCTAATAGTCGCACTAGCAATCTGCAGCCTAGTCCTATACATTCTAGCTCTAATGTTAACAGAAAAACTATCTTCAAACACCGTAGATGCCCAAGAAATCGAACTAGTCTGAACAATCTTACCAGCAATTGTCCTCATCATACTAGCTCTCCCATCCCTACAAATCCTCTACATGATAGACGAAATTAATGAACCAGACCTCACACTAAAAGCTATCGGCCACCAATGATATTGAACCTACGAATACACAGATTTCAAAGATCTAACATTCGATTCCTACATAACCCCAACAACAGACCTCCCACTAGGACATTTCCGACTATTAGAGGTTGACCACCGAGTAGTTATCCCAATAGAATCTCCCATCCGTATTATCATCACTGCTAATGACGTCCTCCACGCCTGAGCAGTCCCCGCATTAGGTGTAAAAACCGATGCAATCCCAGGACGACTAAACCAAACATCATTCATTACCACCCGACCTGGAATCTTCTATGGCCAATGCTCAGAGATCTGCGGGGCCAACCACAGCTACATACCAATCGTAGTAGAATCAACCCCCTTAACCCATTTCGAACACTGATCCTCACTCATATCCTCCTAATCATTAAGAAGCTATGCAACAGCACTAGCCTTTTAAGCTAGAGAAAGAGGATCACCCACCCTCCTTAATGATATGCCACAACTCAATCCAAATCCATGGTTCTCCATCATACTACTATCTTGACTGACCTTTACACTAATCATTCAACCCAAACTCCTATCCTTTATCTCTACTAATACCCCATCCAACAAACTCACTACAACCACCCATACCCCTTCCTGAAACTGACCATGAACCTAAGCTTCTTCGACCAATTCACAAGTCCACAACTCCTAGGCATCCCACTTATCCTACTATCAATAATATTCCCCACCCTAATATTCCCTTCTCCCACCAACCGATGAATCACTAACCGCCTCTCCACCCTCCAACTATGATTTATTCACCTAATCACAAAACAGCTAATATTACCCCTAAATAAAAAAGGCCATAAATGAGCCTTAATCCTAACATCACTAATAACACTACTACTCACAATCAACCTACTAGGACTATTACCATACACATTTACCCCAACTACCCAATTATCAATAAACATAGCTCTTGCTTTCCCCCTCTGACTAGCTACCCTCCTCATAGGCTTACGAAACCAACCCACAATATCCCTAGGCCACCTTCTACCTGAAGGAACCCCAACTCCACTGATTCCAGCCCTAATCCTAATCGAAACCACTAGCCTACTCATCCGCCCCCTAGCCCTAGGAGTCCGCCTCACAGCAAATCTAACAGCAGGACACCTACTAATCCAACTTATCTCTACTGCCACCATCACACTACTACCTATCCTCCCAACAGTATCTACCCTAACCCTGCTAATCTTGCTACTCTTAACTATCCTAGAAGTCGCAGTAGCTATAATCCAAGCCTACGTCTTCGTCCTACTCCTAAGCCTGTACCTACAAGAAAACATCTAATGGCCCACCAAGCACACTCCTACCACATAGTAGACCCCAGCCCCTGACCTATCTTTGGCGCAGCCGCCGCCCTACTCACCACCTCAGGACTTATCATATGATTCCACTACAACTCCTCCCAACTCCTATTTCTAGGAGTACTCTCAATACTCCTAGTCATACTACAATGATGACGAGATATCGTACGAGAAAGCACATTCCAAGGACACCACACCCCCACCGTCCAAAAAGGCCTACGATACGGAATAATCCTATTCATTACATCCGAAGCATTCTTTTTCCTAGGCTTCTTCTGAGCATTCTTCCACTCCAGCCTAGCCCCTACCCCAGAACTAGGCGGACAATGACCTCCAGCAGGAATCAATCCCCTTAACCCTCTAGAAGTACCCCTACTAAACACAGCAATCCTCCTCGCCTCAGGCGTTACCGTAACATGAGCACACCACAGCATTATAGAAAGCAACCGAAAACAAGCAATCCACGCACTCACTCTTACCATCCTTCTAGGCTTCTACTTCACAGCCCTTCAAGCAATAGAATACTACGAAGCCCCATTCTCAATCGCCGATGGCGTATATGGCTCAACCTTCTTCGTCGCCACAGGCTTCCACGGACTACACGTAATCATCGGATCCTCCTTTCTATCAATCTGTCTTTTACGCCTAATCAACTTCCACTTCACATCCAACCACCACTTCGGATTTGAAGCAGCCGCCTGATACTGACACTTTGTAGATGTAATCTGACTATTCCTCTACATGACCATTTACTGATGAGGATCATGCTCTTCTAGTATACTAATTACAATTGACTTCCAATCTATAAAATCTGGTGCAACCCCAGAGAAGAGCAATAAACATAGTCACCTTTATACTTACACTATCATTCGCCCTAAGCATTATCCTAATCATACTAAACCTCTGACTTGCCCAAGTAAACCCTGACTCAGAAAAACTATCACCATATGAGTGTGGCTTTGACCCCCTAGGATCCGCTCGACTTCCATTCTCCATCCGATTCTTCCTCAGTAGCCATCCTGTTCCTACTATTCGACCTAGAAATTGCACTCCTACTACCACTACCATGAGCCACCCAACTTCAATCACCCATCACCACCCTAATCTGAGCCTCTGCCATCATCTCTCTCCTCACCCTAGGATTAATCTACGAATGAATCCAAGGAGGCTTAGAATGAGCCGAATAAACCAAGAAAGGTAGTCTAACCAAGACAGTTGATTTCGACTCAACAAATCATAGATCAACCCTATGCCTCTCTCCATGTCACTTCTACACCTAAGCTTCTACTCCTCCTTTACCCTAGGCTGCCTAGGACTGGCCTTCCACCGAACCCATCTACTCTCCGCCTTATTATGCCTAGAAAGCATAATACTCTCCATATACATTGCCCTGACAATATGACCCATTGAAACCCAAACAACATCTATCACCCTAGCCCCAGTATTCATACTAGCATTCTCAGCTTGCGAAGCAGGCACCGGCCTAGCCATACTAGTCGCTTCCACACGAACCCATGGATCCGACCACCTCCACAACCTAAATCTCCTACAATGCTAAAAGTCCTCCTGCCCACAATCATACTCCTCCCCACCACCCTCTTATCCCCCCAAAAACTCCTATGAACTAATACCATCACCCATAGCCTTCTAATTGCCACCATCAGCCTTCATTGATTACTTCCCTCATACTATCCCCACAAAAACCTCTCCCAATGAACAAGCATCGACCAAATCTCATCCCCCCTATTAGTACTATCCTGCTGACTACTCCCACTCATAATTCTAGCAAGCCAAAATCACCTACAACATGAACCACCAACCCGCAAACGAATCTTTATCACAACCCTAATTACAACCCAACCCCTCCTTCTCCTAGCATTCTCAGCTACCGAACTAATACTATTCTACATCGCATTTGAAGCAACCTTAATTCCTACCCTAATCCTAATCACACGCTGAGGAACCCAACCAGAACGCCTAAGCGCAGGCATTTATCTACTATTCTATACCCTCATCAGCTCACTACCCTTACTAGTCACCATCCTATATCTCCACACACATATCGGTACCCTACACCTCACAATCCTTAAACTATCCCACCCAATACTCATCAACTCTTGAACTGACCTCCTATTAAGCCTAGCACTATTAATAGCATTCATAGTAAAAGCTCCCCTCTACGGCCTCCACCTATGACTACCTAAAGCCCACGTAGAAGCCCCAATCGCAGGATCCATACTACTAGCAGCCCTCCTCCTAAAACTAGGAGGCTATGGCATTATACGTCTAACCCTCCTAACCGGCCCTCTCTCCCCACACTTACATTATCCCTTCCTAACACTAGCCCTATGAGGAGCACTAATAACTAGCTCAATCTGCTTACGCCAAACCGACCTAAAATCCCTCATCGCCTACTCCTCCGTAAGCCACATAGGTCTAGTAATCGCTGCATGCATTCTGCAAACCCATTGATCATTTTCAGGGGCAATAATACTAATAATTTCCCATGGTCTTACCTCCTCAATACTATTCTGCCTAGCTAACACAACTTACGAACGCACCCATAGCCGAATTCTCCTCCTAACACGAGGCCTACAACCCCTCATACCACTTATAGCTACTTGATGATTACTGGCTAACCTCACAAACATAGCCCTACCACCAACCACAAACCTAATAGCAGAACTAACCATTATAATCGCATTATTTAACTGATCCACCCCTACCATTATCCTAACAGGCACCGCAACACTACTAACCGCCTCATATACCCTATACATACTACTAACAACCCAACGAGGCACACTACCAACCCACATCACTTCACTCCAAAACTCAAACACACGAGAACACCTCCTAATAACCCTCCATATCACTCCCCTACTACTCCTAATCCTCAAACCAGAAATAATCTCAGGAATACCCTTATGCAAGTATAGTTTTAACCCAAACATTAGATTGTGATTCTAAAAATAGAAGTTAGACCCTTCTTACCTGCCGAGGGGAAGTTCAACCAGCAAGAACTGCTAATTCCTGCATCTGAGTCTAAAACCTCAGTCCCCTTAACTTTTAAAGGATAACAGCAATCCACTGGTCTTAGGAACCACCCATCTTGGTGCAAATCCAAGTAAAAGTAATGGAAACAACCCTACTTCTCAATACTTCCATTCTCCTTACACTATCAATTATCCTAATACCAATTCTCCTCCCACTACTCCCAGCCACCCCCTCAACCACTCCAACCACCATCACACTTACCATTAAAACCGCTTTCTTAACTAGCCTAATCCCAATATCCTTATTCATATACTCAGGATCTGAAAGCATCATTTCCCACTGAGAATGAAAACTTATCATAAACTTCAAAATCCCCCTCAGCTTCAAAATTGACCAGTACTCCATAATATTCTTCCCTATCGCACTATTCGTAACATGATCCATCCTACAATTCGCCTCATGATATATAGCATCAGAACCCCACATCACAAAATTCTTCTCCTTCCTCCTGTTATTCCTAATCGCTATACTTACCCTAACAATCGCCAACAATCTATTTCTCCTATTCATCGGCTGAGAAGGAGTTGGCATCATATCCTTCCTACTAATCGGCTGATGACAAGGCCGTGCAGAAGCCAACACCGCTGCACTCCAAGCCGTACTTTATAACCGAATCGGAGATATCGGCCTAATCCTAAGCATAGCATATCTAGCTTCCACAATAAACACCTGAGAAATCCAACAAATCACCTCCCCCAATCAAGCTCCAATCATCCCACTACTAGGCTTCATCCTAGCAGCTACAGGAAAATCCGCCCAATTTGGTCTCCACCCATGACTACCCGCCGCTATAGAAGGCCCAACCCCAGTTTCCGCCTTACTCCATTCCAGCACTATAGTAGTAGCTGGAATCTTCCTACTAATCCGAACCCATCCAATTCTTTCCACTAACCAAACTGCTCTCACCCTATGTCTCTGCTTAGGCGCCCTATCCACACTATTCGCTGCCACTTGCGCCCTAACACAAAACGACATTAAAAAAATCATTGCCTTCTCCACATCCAGCCAACTCGGACTAATAATAGTCACCATCGGACTAAACCTCCCCCAACTAGCCTTCTTCCACATTTCAACCCATGCCTTCTTCAAAGCTATACTATTTCTCTGCTCAGGATCAATTATCCACGCCCTCAATGGAGAACAAGACATCCGAAAAATAGGAAGTCTCCAAAAAATACTCCCAACAACCACGACCTGTCTAACCATCGGAAACCTAGCCCTAATAGGAACACCCTTCCTAGCAGGATTCTACTCAAAAGATCCAATCATCGAAAGCCTAAACACCTCTCACCTAAATGCCTGAGCCCTACTCCTAACACTCCTAGCAACATCATTCACTGCAACATACAGCCTACGCATAATCCTACTAGTACAAACAGGATTCCCCCGCACACCCACAATCACACCCATGAATGAAAACTCCCCTACACTCATTAACCCAATCACCCGCCTCGCCCTAGGCAGTATCACAGCAGGCCTACTTATCACATCATACATCCCCCCTACAAAAACACTCCCAATAACTATACCAACCCTCACAAAAATCACCACAATCATCGTCACAATCCTAGGTATCATCCTAGCCCTAGAACTCTCAACCATCACACACACCCTAACCCAACCAAAACGAACCACATACCTAAACTTCTCCTCCATACTAGGATATTTCAACCCCCTAACACATCGCCTCAGCTCCACAACTCTACTAAATAGTGGACAGAAAATTGCCTCCCACCTAATTGACCTATCCTGGTACAAAAAAATAGGACCTGAAGGATTTGCCGATCTCCAACTCACAGCAACTAAAACCTCAACCCCATTACACACCGGACTACTCAAAACCTACCTAGGAACCTTCGCCCTATCCACCCTCATTATTCTCCTGTCAACTCACTAAACACAATTAATGGCCCCCAATCCACGAAAGTCCCATCCACTACTCAAAATAATCAACAACTCCCTAATCGACCTCCCCACCCCATCAAATATCTCCATCTGATGAAACTTCGGATCCCTGCTAGGAATCTGCCTACTAACACAAATCTTAACTGGCCTCCTACTAGCAGCCCATTATACTGCAGACACCACCCTAGCCTTTTCATCCGTAGCCCATACATGCCGAAACGTACAATACGGATGATTAATTCGCAACCTTCATGCCAACGGAGCATCCTTCTTTTTCATTTGCATCTATCTACACATTGGTCGAGGTCTCTACTACGGCTCATACTTATACAAAGAAACCTGAAACACAGGAATTATCCTACTACTCACCCTCATAGCAACTGCCTTCGTAGGTTATGTACTCCCATGAGGCCAAATATCATTTTGAGGGGCTACAGTTATCACTAACCTATTCTCAGCTATTCCTTACATCGGACACACTATCGTAGAATGAGCTTGAGGAGGGTTCTCTGTAGACAACCCCACCCTCACCCGATTCTTCGCCCTCCACTTCCTACTCCCATTCCTAATCGCAAGCTTCACCCTAATCCACCTCACCTTCCTTCACGAATCCGGCTCAAATAACCCCCTAGGCATTATCTCAAATTGTGATAAGATCCCATTTCACCCATACTTCTCCCTAAAAGACATCCTAGGATTCACACTAATACTCCTCCCACTAACAACCCTAGCCCTATTCGCCCCCAACCTACTAGGAGACCCAGAAAACTTCACCCCAGCAAACCCATTAACTACACCCCCACACATCAAACCAGAATGATACTTCCTATTTGCATACGCTATTCTACGCTCAATCCCCAACAAACTAGGAGGCGTACTGGCTCTAGCCGCCTCCGTATTAATCCTATTCTTAATCCCCTTCCTACATAAATCTAAACAACGTACAATAACCTTCCGACCCCTTTCCCAAATGCTATTCTGGACCCTAATCGCCAACCTTCTCATTCTCACATGAATCGGCAGCCAACCAGTAGAACACCCATTTATCATCATCGGCCAACTAGCTTCCCTCACATACTTCCTTATCCTCTTAGCCCTCTTCCCCCTAATCGGAGCACTAGAAAACAAACTCCTCAACCACTAAATACTCTAATAGTTTAAAAAAAACATTGGTCTTGTAAACCAAAGACTGAAGATTTATTCCCTTCTTAGAGTTCCCGGCCCATAAGGGCCATTATTGCCAAATTTTTACTAAGAACCCTCCTACTAAGACATGCTTTCCCCCCCCTTCCCCCCCCACTATGTATTATCGTACATTCATTTATATATCCAATATATCATTACATTATATTTACTTCATGCAAGGACATATATATGTATGTATTAAGGACATAATGTACTATACTACAAAGGCATACTGTGGTCTTCCGCATCCTACATTCAAGGGCCGGTTGACACTCCATGAACTCTCGGACATACTCCTGTCCCCGCGGGACTAAGCCCATGCCTAAGGTGGGTTTTCTGTATATAACTCGATTTACCTTATGAATATTCATTACGTAACAGTGAGACTGCGGTGCTTATAAGTCATAGTTATGCGTGATCTCTACCTTTATCCATGCCTTTCCATTACCTCTCTCGTCGGCTAACCAAGAGACGCCAGGTTATCTATTAATCGTCCTGTCCCAGAAACATCATCTACCCGGTGCACGTATAGGTCCTACACTCCCAGCCTCAGGATCATACTTCCCCCCTAAACCCCTAGCACTACTTGCTCTTTGGAGCCTCTGGTTCCTACCTCAGGGCCGTAACTTGATTAATCCCGTGGTATTGCCTTTCAGTGATGCTAAGCTATTTCAGGTACTACTTGGCCGCTTGAATCGGATCACTCAAGTGGTTCTTCTCTGTTGGTTCTCTTTTTTTTCTGGGTAACTTCACAGGTGGCCCTCACATATGGGTTCATGAGCAGTTGGTTTAAGACGTGGGCTCGATGGTCCTCGGTCAGTTTCAGCGTATATCAAGCGTTACTGAATGATACGGTCTGCGCACGATCGAGATTGTTATCTGGCACTGATGCACTGGTCATGAGCATTTGGCTCCCGCGCTATTCCTCGACTTCAGGGGATGTTTAATGAGACGGTGTTGTACTATAGTCTTGTTGTCTGGCATAGCCATGCAAATGCTAAGCACTTGGTTATGGAGCTTCCACAGACCCTATTATAGGTGCTATTTAGTGAATGCTTGTTGGACATACTATATTATCATTATTACCCTTTTTTTTTGTTTTTTTGACCCGTATTTATCGTTTTTAACATTACATTTTCATGTTTTTGCACAAATTTTATTCGTACTTTTTTGCATTTTTTACTCGTCAAAACTACTGGAGTTCCATTAAAAATTAAATTTTTTATTCGTTATTTCATCATCATCATCATCATCATCATTCATCACTTTTCACATTATTCAATAAACCTCATCTACACTTCCCTAACCAAACCTCAGAAAAAAAGGACTCAAACCTTTATCACCAACTCCCAAAGCTGGTATTTTACATTAAACTATTCTCTGATCCTTACCTTTTAAACTGCCCGAATCGCCCCACAAGACAACCCCCGCACAAGCTCTAACACAACAAATAACGTCAATAACAACCCCCACCCCGCCATTAAAAACATGCCTGCACCACATGAATAAAATACAGCAACACCACTAAAATCTAACCGTCCCATAAAACTACCACCTCCATCAACAGTCACTACCCCAGCCTTTCAACCCTCAGCCTCACCAACAACTACCCCCACAACAAGTACTAAAACCATCCCTACTACATACCCCAAAACCTGTCAATCCCCTCAAGTCTCCGGGAAAAGATCCGCTGCCATACACACTGAATACACAAAGACCACTAATATCCCACCCAAATATACCATAAACAACACCAAAGCAACAAACGGCACCCCCAAACTCACCAATCACCCACACCCTATCACAGATCCCAATACTAACCCAACTACCCCATAATAAGGTGATGGATTAGACGCTACTGCTAACCCTCCTAAAACAAACCCCACCCCTAAAAGAATAACAAAATAAGTCATTGCAATTTCTGCTTGGATTCTATCCAAAACCTACGACCTGAAAAATCGTCGTTGTACACTTCAACTACAGAAACCCAATCATCTTCCTCACCCATAACACTACCCTAATCCCCACAATATTTCCAACCCATAAAAGACCTATGAAACTCCACCCTCTACTATCACTCATAATACAACTAATCTTCACCCACCAAACATACCATTCCGCTAACATTCCCCCTATTTTTCAATATAACATCAATCATTCATCTTATTCAAAACCAAATACTCTCACAAATCCCTCCATAATCCCCACATTCCCTTCTTATCTCTTTTTCCCCACCTTCTTTATCATCCCACTCATCTATCTCTCATCTATCTCTCATCTATCTCCCATCTATCTCTCATCTATCTCCCATCTATCTCTCATCTATTTCTCATCTATTTCTCATCTATTTCTCATCTATTTCTCATCTATTTCTCATCTATTTCTCATCTATTTCTCATCTATT
>JANHGB010039462.1:0-15848 GCA_026283785.1 Coracopsis vasa
AGAAGAGGTCACAGCAGGAGACATGGTGCAGCTCAGGCTGGAAAGACCAGTCTGAAGGAACCATCTGGAACCTAAAGACAGGAATATCAGATGGACAAATGGACAACATGGAGACCTGGCACAGCATCAGCACCTTTGAAAGAGTTAAATAGCAATACATCTGCCTCAATACACACATCTTAAATACTGTTGCAACCTCAGGATATTCTTTCTATAGTTAGATTGGGTCAAGTGAAGTGTGTTAAAGAGCAATTAAGTGTATTACAAACCGGGATCAGCTGGCTGTGGGGAAGTGATAGATCCCCCTGGTTCTGTCTCCCTGCAAGTAAGGAATCAAGCAAATGCCTCACTCCCACACAGGAAGCAAATCTCTTTACAATCCTGGAATGAATAAATAAATAAATGAAACTCAACACTAGACAACTCCTTAAGTTTTCCTCTGTGCAGGATATTAACAGCAGAGGATTGAACAGCCAATTGTACCAGTCACACTTCATTAAAAGAAAAGAAAAATGAGGATGAATGACATCTTTGTGTAGCAATAATATGCCAGGCAATGCACACAAACAAGAAAACATCTGACAGCAACAAACATTACTCAAAGGCATGAGGGACACAGACACAGCAATTTTGTGCATCTTACATCTGAAAGGTTTGATTGAAACTGCTTCATCACTGTAGAAAAATTAACAGCACCAATCTGTTCCAAGTACTGGACACCCAATGAATTGGAGACCCAACCTAATGGATTTAAGCATAGCTGCAGTCCAGGTCTTCAGAGGGGGAAAAAAAAATGCACTTTTAATTG
Organism: Coracopsis vasa; assembly: GCA_026283785.1. Taxonomy (NCBI): domain Eukaryota; kingdom Metazoa; phylum Chordata; class Aves; order Psittaciformes; family Psittacidae; genus Coracopsis; species Coracopsis vasa. The sequence goes on from JANHGB010039462.1 coordinate 809, forward strand.
TTATGGGAAGGAAACAACATTTACATCCAACCCTACACCAATGCCCTCCTGCACTGCATTGATCCAATCTACACTGGTCTGCTAAATGCCAACTTTTGATGCAGCTGAGCTACTGCAAATATCCAGGGAATACACAAAGCTGTTAAGTACATACCTCCTGTATTGTTATTTACCCAAAAATGGAAACAGAGGTTTAACTTTGTACAAAGCCTTCATATCTAGCAAGGAAAGGTACAACCTTTGAAGGGAAAAGAAAAGAGAAATACTGAATTGTTCCTTTTATCACAAACCACTTTTAGAAAGGAATTGGTTCTGTACTACTTCCATCCTTGAAGAGAGATTAAAAGGAACAGAAATAACCTGAATTAACTATACAGGATTAGTGAAATCCAACAATCGCTTGAGATTGAGCCTCGGGCTCACAAGAGGAGCAATCAAACTCAGCTCAAAACACCAGCATAAGAAAAAGTCTATTACAAAGCAAAAGTCACAAAGTAATAACTCTCCAGAGAGGAATGAGTGTATCCGAATTTAGCCATTGCTTCTATCCATCACCCTCTCAATCTGATGGAAACGGATACCAATGCAATAAATATGTCAATGTTCACTGAGCACTTTATTAAGAGTTGTATCATTCTGTGATGCAGAATGAAAACTGAATCAGCACTGCTTGGTCAAAACCCAGCTTATTAAACCCTACTTGAACTCTCTCTCAGCTGCCTAATCTACCAAAGAGCTTTTGCCAGATAAGGGATTTCAACACTCCAAACAGTTTAATAACTAAAAGCCATCTAGATGTACTTACTATAGTGTACTCAGCGAAGCTTGTCATTCCTTCCTGCTTTCCTCCAGCACCTGGTTTTACACCTACTTGTTACATCTTGAATTAATCACATTCCAAACTAATTAAGCTAATGACCACTTTGTGCTTTTGTCAAGCAACTGCAACAATGTGATCCCTCTTGTCTCTGATGGACTCAGGGCAATAAGGAGCCAAACAGTAACTCAACTAGCCCAGAGATGAAGCTTAATGTACAACAGAATATTAAGGACAAAAGGTAAAGTACAGAAGAGAGCCAACAGACAGCTACTGCAAGACATCAAGGGCCTTGTCTCATTTTGTGAGATCAAGGAAAATGTTTCAGTTCCATCATCTTTCACAAGTCTGAGGCACTAAGTACAACCACAACACTGAGGCACCAGCAGCTTTGAGAACACATACGTATTCGACTACTTTGATTAAACAGCTTGAGCAAAACACACACTCATTCCACTCCCACCTTCCTGAAACAAATTCGATGTGAAAGCTTAGAAGAGGGCAAAGAAAATCCAACTCACTGGTGGGAGTCTTGCAGCACACCTACTGCAGTCACTGAACAGTGTAACATTTGCCCATCAAAAATGGTTTCATTAAGTCCCTCTTCCAAAATGAGTCAATTTAATTGGAAAACCTCTCTTGTTAGAACCATGTGAGGAAGGTCTGTGAGCAGGGACCCAGCATCTTCTGGTAACTGAAGGACATGTGCGAGGATGACATTTTACTTACTGGTTCTGAGGATGCCCTAGGCACCACTTCAAGAAATACAACTTATTATTTTGAGGAATGATTTCATTTTATTGCATTCCATCAATTGCTATGCTGGGTGGAAGTGATTAATGGACACAAACCTATGTATCCTCCTCCAGAAGTTTTCCAATACACTAATCAGAATCAACAGAACAGCATTTTCATGGCTTCCTGTATGTATGTGTTCCTGTAAAACAGTAAAACTTAACTCCAGAAGTAGCATTTCACTCTCTGACATATAAACACACGTTTTATGAGTTACTGCAAGAGTTCTGTTGCCTTTTTCAAACAACAGAATTGTATTTGACATCTCACAAAGCTATGTGTGTTACCCTGAGACTTGGCAGGATTCAGCACTTATTTTTAAGGAGAGAGACTGACTTTAAAAGTCAACAGTTAAAACAGGAGGTTATTTTTGGGTGCTGGCACTTAGCTTAGCTCTGATTTCTGGTCACTTCTCTTTCTACCACATGAAGCAGGTGGATCCTGATGGTAGAGGCAGTACTGAGGCCACCAGAAACTCTTTAATTGCCTGGAGAAGTGACACAAGCACAAAGGATGCAACACAGCAGCAGGGAAGGATGCCAAAGGGGAGGAATATTTACCAGGAATTACAAACAGTTAGGTTCATGGGAGAGGCAATGCAAGAATTTAGTTACTCATGTGGAATCAAACCCATTTGATCTCAATCATAGGCATAGCTTAAGGATCAAATCTTTTTTCCTTCAATGCCTGAATTTTCCCCCTCTTCATTTTTGCCATGCATCAGACTCATCTTGACATTTGTAATGCTTTTGCTTGAAATAGAAATCAAATGTCTGAACTTCCTACTGAGCCCGCAACCTAGATGTGGTGAAGGAAACTGTACAGACTTTTTGATCCACAGTTGAACTGGCAATTTCGAGCCAAAGAGAAAGGAGCTCAACATTTAAGATACGAGTTAAAGCCAAAGGAATTCAGTTCAGAAATACAGAGTACATGTGAGTCCACCCACTGCAATAGTCTCTCTTTTGCAATTTTCTGCCATAAAGTTCTTTATAATTAGCACACCACCAGGCCTGTTAATCCTCAGACAAATCAATGGATTCAACTTTGGAAGACAAAGAATGAAATTCTCCATACAGAAATGCCTCTCTTTAGCTGCACAGTCATTAGAAAAAAGAAGGTTTAAGAAAATCAATTACAGTCTTAACCTGCTCAGCCACAAATGCATGTCAGGAGCAAAATACAACTCTTTTTAACAGCTGTTATTAAGCAAGTCACCTTTCAGGCAGCCTTCTTCACCCACGTGAAATTATCTCATGCACACACACAATACCAGATATTTCTGTAGTCCACAAAACCACCTAACTAGTAAAGCCTAATTTCCTTTGGGTTTCTGTTGTACATCTACTAATTCTTCCCATAAGGCAATAAATCAAACATCCTCCCACTTCGCCCTCCATTGCCCACACTTCCTCTTCCCTCACCTCCCCACACTTTCTCTCCAAGTTCTCTATTAGTTATGAATGTGTGGGCTAAAGAACACACATACCCTTCTCCTCGCCACTGTCAAGCTAAATAGAGCAAGCCAACTGTCTTTGCATTTTGACTGAGAGAAAGCAATAGACCTTCTCTCTCCTTTGTTGGTTTGCCCATACCTTCCTGGCTTTAAAAGACCTACATCTCTCTCCACTCTGTCCGAGCTTTTGCAGGAGGCTGAGAAGGGAAGGCCACAGACCAATAAATACCACAAACTTCATGGCCTTATGAAACTCATAATAACAATAATAATAGGGTTTTTTCTTCTGTTTTTAAATAAAGAAGCTGGTCTGACAGCCTAGAAAAAATCCTGCAACAATGCAGTTCATTCAGTGCAAATACCTCAGTATCTCTGTGTCTAACTGGTGTTAAAATTGGAGCCTGACATAAAAAAACCCATCACCCGTTTTAAACAGTGGAGAGTTCAAAGCCCTGTCGTCTACAAACGAAGTCTGGGATGTAACAAAACTTTGATGTCCTATGAGATCTGGAAACAAAGATGCTAATCTCAGCATGACATTTAAAAGCAGATGGAGATTGTCCATGTGAATGAACATGCACCATGTATTCATAAAATGAATAATCCAGGTAAATTAACAAAAAGGATAGAAAAGCTTTTCACATTCAAACTCCACCATGACTGGCAGATTCATTGTCAGGGTACCTAACAGCAGACTGTCACTCCCAGCATTCATTTGGCAAAGAGACCTACAAATCAAGTGATTATGTTATCCCAGTCAATGCATTGAGAGATGATTATTTAGCAGCTATGAGAAGCTCACACAAGGCAGTGTCTGAACTCACACCCCCAAAACTGATGGCAGCCTTGAACATAAATGGGATCACAACACTCTTCCTTGATAAGGTATTTGAAATGAACAACAGCTGTTTGGTCATTCCCATAGAAACCACTATTCCTGTATTTATTTAAAAGAGAGCCAGCTTCTTCCAGCTCTGCTGACTCTAACTGTGATTATCAACCAATCTGTATCTTGTCACATAACATTTGGTAAAGATGCAAAACTAGAAACAAAGGCAATGCTCGTAACACTTGCATTCAACACATCTGAAAAGCTATTGAGTTGTCTATGGACACTCCAAACTGCAGCTGCCACAGCTACCCACACTTCCCATAACATCCAGCTCTGAGTGGTGGCCACTGGTGTTGGGATAAATCTGGATGTTTGAATCCAGTAGGAGTTGACACCTCACTGAGGCTGCACTGCAGAATTGGCATCATGTTAACTGAGCCAGGCAGGCAGTGTGAAAAGAGCAACGTTTCCCTAGGAGTTCCAGGTTTGGCATGAGGAAGCCTCAGCAGACTGAGCATTGTACACCTCTGGTGTGAGTCTCAGAGAAACCAAGTGCTGGCTTCGGCTAATAGGAACAAGACCAGTGCTTAATCTTACAAATACCACCCCAAGTACAAGCCTTGCTCTTGTAAGGAACTTATACATACAACAGATAGAATGTAGGAATACGCTGTGGCTATGATAAAAGCCTACTCTAAAGAATTCTCCTCTTCATTTAGAGCAAAATTCAGCACTTACACTTTTGCCAAGAACGGATAGCAAGGAAACATTCTGCCTATTGACTGACATTCTTTTGCAGTGCCTAATAGTAAAAAAAAAAAAAGGAAAAAATGCATAAAACCAGAAATACAATATTTTCAAAGAAATTTAAGGAGGTTGAGCTTTTCAACACCTGAAGGTTCTACAGAGGCAGACACAGATGCCATATTTCTGAGCATCACCTGATGACAGCCTGTGGGGACACCCAGGCTTTACAATAAACCACTTCAGTCTGTTTCATTTATTTTACATGGTCCTGTAAGTTGCATTTATATGATCTATCTTCAGTGTCCTGATGTATTATAGTGAATCACATCATGTAAAGTGACAGAAATACTCCAAGAACCATAAAAATAAATTTAAACCACTACAGCAAAAATCATGCAACATCTACCTCATGCCACAGCACACTGCTACTGCAACAGGGAAGCCAGCACCTCCTTGAGGTCCCCAGCCATACACCAGCACTGTGCAGCCCATCAGTGTTCCAACCCAATGCAGCAGAAGGCAAAACGAAGCAATATCCAAAAACTACACCAAATCTGTGTCCCATATTGAAGACACACCAGTGAGATTGCTTTCTGCTGCAATCCATCACTGAATTACTGCGACCGTTTTCCATCCAGCATTCTAAAAGGCATTTGTCCTTGTTGAATAGCAGAGTAACTGAAGCAGTTTAGGTTTGATTTTAACAGTGCAGTATACATTCTTGATCATGTTTCTATTATTTGACACAACTTAGAGCCAAGGATAATAATGAGAAAAGCTTATTTCTCATTATTACACACATGAAGACCTGTATTTGAGATGGCCGAACCATGTAAGAACTGGGAAGAACGTACAATATGAAACTTTACATGATTAGTATTACATGTATTTTAGAGGCATTTAGAAAAGGGTTATATATTATGATCACAATAATTAATATCTGGACAAAGAGCTAAAACAGGGCAAACAAAAGTACCGTTAGTATTTGAAGACAAAAGGAATTTTAGGAATAGGTTATGATTTCACAGGCTTCCCAAACTACAGTGATACATCAAAGTATGTCAGACAAACCAAAAACCTATTAACCTTTCTCCAGAAAATATGAAAGAGAATTTACACACCAACAGGGGAAAAACACCCCACGTGTAGGGTTTTAAAGCTGGGATATTCCGCTTGCCATCTTGTGGCTGATGCACTGAAGCTTTGATCTGCAGTTATCCTGATCATAGAGCTCTAGACAAAAATCTCATTAGCAAATGCACAATGCAGTCACCATTGTCTTCATTTACATTTGTTTATCATTGCTATTTCTAATAGAATCAGATACATTAATGAGCACAGAAGCAATTGTCACAGATGAAAGCAGCACTGTCCAAGGGGACTTCTGAGCTTTCATCAAAACATTTAACATCTGGAAAAATCCTCTATCCCTTTGGCTCAACTTGCCTGGATCTCATTTGAAATTCAGTGACAGATGTAACCTCACCGAGATCCTCGCCTGTGTAACTATGTCCTCCACTACAAGATTTCACATTTCCAGAACAAGCAGGCAGCAATACATTTATTGCATGTTGTGAATATTTTAACCCAAAGGAAAAACAAAAAGAGACTTGAAGCAGGAAGAGAAATAAGTTTCCTTTGTTTCCCTTCTGAGAAGGTCCCAAAGGAAAAGTTTCTCTCTAGGGATCTCTACAGCTCACATCATTATTAGTCTGTGGCATGGCTTTAAGGCTTTAGCCTGCAGTGCACTGAATTATGCTTTTCCTTCTTGGAGTTCTACCCAAGTCCAGTGCAAAAACAGAAGGAGAAGGAATGCAAATACCCATTTCCAACAAACATTAAAATGCCACAAATACTGATCAGCTGAAAACTACAGAACATCCTTCTCATTAGAAAACAGCTCTCAAACAAAAGGCTATGTGAAAACCTGTCCAATAGGCCTTTCCCTGCCCCTTACTTTCTTCCCCATACCTGTAGCACAGACACCCATGCATAATCTCTGCCTAAGCACTCTCATTCCTCTCCAGTATTTAACTAAACGACTCATTTTTCAATTGTCAAACAATCTAAATAACTCTGCCAGCAGCACAACTCCTCTCTTTCATAATTATAAAAGATACTAAGAGTCTCCTTTCATCTTCCAGTGAACACATACTTAGCTGGCTTCCAAAAACCTGCTGCAATTTGTTATCCAGGGCTGCTTCTTGCCCCCGGCATTCTCCTTTATGTAATTCAGCAACGTTCTAAGGATCCAACAATGCATTGTACGGCAGCAGTACATCACTTATGTTAAGATGTTCAAATCACTTCCTGATACCAATGAGAGTATTTCTTCAGCCTTTCAAACTACTGCTACAGATGAGAATGATTTTTATTAGAACCACTGAACACAAGAACACCTAAAATGGTTTTACTTCATCTGGGTATAGAGCCAAAAGTATCTTTTCAGTGGGCTCCTTACTCACTAAAAACCCATTTAAAATTCTAGAATACACACTCTACTTATTAAGTAGCTTAAATGATCTACATCCTTTTGAGTCTTGGTGAACTATTATTACTCAATCTGAATTTGTTCTGCCTTCCACTTCCAATCACCTTCAAGCTTAAATTTCACTTAACACACTCATTTCCACTTTTAATAAGGCCAATATGGACCTAGTACAATCGTTGAAAATGAAGGCACTCTCCTTTAATAGTGTGATCAACTAATCAAGCAAAAACTCATATAGCCAATGAGACATTATAACAGCATTATAAAAGACAACAACCCATCTTTCACCAATTTGACAGCACTGAGAAAAACCCAATGACCATCATCACAGAACAACATCACACAAAACAAGAAAACGTATTTCCATCAAAAGAGATGTTTATGGCTTTTGGTCACTGCCTTTCTCCTGTGGGCATATCGAGTGGTTTGGCTAGCTATTAACTCTCTTGTGTGTTCACCCTTAGTGCTGTATTTCTTATCTTACAATCCCTATTGACACAAAATCTCTTTCCACTTTGTACCGAGTCTGTCTTCTGCTTCTGCCCTATTAACTCATGTCGATACCGCAAAGGGAGCAAAATAAAGCAGCAAAGTCGATAGTCATCCATCACGTTTTTGTGCAGCCACTGCAATGAAGAGGAACAGACAGGTCAAAATCAGAGCTACCTCAACCCTCCAACTCTACCTGGCACCAGATGTGAACACAGCATCACTTTCCTGTGGCTCACCCAACAAAGGAAGTGGCTGCACAGGTCAGAAGTTCACCTGCTACATTAATATGGAGCACCTCAACTATTCAGAGCAAAGACCACACGCTGAAGCAGAAGCTGCTCTGATCCCTACTGTGCTTTCTGTGCATAAGTCACTCCGAATAGAAGCTGTCCTTGTTTTAGGGAAGTTTCAAACTGTGGTGGGATTTACCAGTCCCACCTTTTTTCCTATGCTCTTTCTCCCCTTCCCACAACTGCATTTTTCAAACGAAATCACAAAGTGCCTCTGGGGATAAAGGAAAGCATCATCACTGAACACTTAACTGGACAGGATGATCTCTTTTCTCCTCCAATCCCTGCAACAATAGGAACACTAGAGATCTGAATTCAGAACAAAGAAGAAAGCATTTATCAGGCAGAATAGAAGAGATTAAAGCATTTCTGCCTCTGATTGAATGACCACAGTATCACATTACCTCTGCTCCTGCTGCTGCAGAGGAAGTGATTGAGCCCTGGCACAGGGACCTTGCTGAGTGAGGAAAGGGGCAAATCCTCTCCCCAGAATTTTAATCTCTTGCTCCTGGAGCCAGGAAATCATTACCCAGTGCAGCAGAGAAATGAATGTTCCATGGCATCCAGTGGTCTCCCTGCTGGCAATTTCTACATGAGACAGTTTATTTCAAAGAGACTGCATAAGGTACTGCAGACCTTTAAGTTGTATGGAACTGATGAAGGGCTAAAAAACCAAAAGGGCAAAAAGAAAGGAATAAGGAAATGAAATTGTGAACACAATTAGAAGACAAATAAAAAGAGTTTCAGTGAAATACATAACTTCCAGTGTGGAGCAGTGAAACACCTTAACTCTTCTTGCCAAAATACATCCTGCAAAGAATGTTTTAGTACCTTTTATACATACCTGGACTTAACTCAAGCCTCATTTATCCTTTGTAGCGGACAATGCTGGGGTGTGCCAGGTAGAGGTAAGAATCTGAGTGCTGGACTGATTCACAGATCAAGAGAGTTGTGACTCCAATTCAAACCAGTTTCTGCTTAGCAGAGCCTACTGTGGCACACAGACATGCCACAGGCACAAATGTGCAAGGTAGGAACACACAAACCTCACAGCTCAAAACTCAAAGCTCAACCAGTACCAGAAAAGAAGGGCTTGGCTTTCCTTTGTCTCCACATTTGCAGGGACAAACTCTTCAAAAGGTTCTAAGTTACAGAATTATTTAGAGATAGATCTATAAAGCCACATAAACCAGCCATCCTCTGTTACAGAAGTACCTCAAGATTAGAAATCTTAATGACACTTGCACATGTAAGAATATGGGAGATATTAGCAAAAAGGCTTTTTCTATCCATATCATTCATGCTCAAAGGAAAAAAAGCCACACAGAGTTGGCTGCTACCTCAAGTCTCTTAATACTTGATGGTTTCTCTAAACCACCAGTTCCTCGATGTAGTTTTCCATCATTTCAGAACAAATCTTCAAAGTGAGTTCCTGACCTTCATCCTTATGGAGAAGAACCTTAATAAAATGGCAGCACTGGCAAAAACTGAAAGCAAATAGACAGATGACGTCTTGACTCTAAATGCTGGGGGGGGTGATTATTTTTGCAGTCCTTAGATGCAACCTCAGCTGTTCTGTTGGTCAGAATGTCAATCTTGAAGAGATGTAAGGCTCTCTGTAATAAGGATAGATTTCTTTCCAGCTCCATTCACACTAACATACACTGGAGAACAAATGTAACCAGGCAAAACCCCCCAAATTGTTGAGGTTTCACCTAAGTTATATCATAAATTTATTGATTTTTCTAGCGAAACAGCATCTTTCATAAATATAGCAGGTACAATCTGAATGTGTTTAAGAAATTGACAGTTACAAGCTTTTAGAATAGAAAAACTGAGGTTTTAAAGAGCAGCAAATTGGGCATCTTTTCCTTCCCATTCTCTTCCAAACTACAGTTAAAGGTACCAGAATTCAAACGCAACATGATGCAGATTTTACACAGGAACACACACAGTCAAGGCTTCCTAATTTTCTTTCTTATCTCATTTTTTCTGCTGTAACAATCAAGAAGCAGTGAGGAAAATAATGCAGGTTTAAAAGAAGGAAAACATCAGCTATTCAGCTATCTGCTTCGATGGGGACAAAGCTGAGTGAGTGATGGGATACCTGTTTTGCACACTCCAGAACAAATCTGCATTGGTTCCTTGAATGATTAAATGGATGCAATAAAGCAATTCTTTTATTTAATGCAGTTCTATGACCATTAAATCATTTGCACAAACAAAAAGCAGACTTATTTATCATGGGCATTACCAGCAGCTTGTAAAGTCATTAAATTTCTATTGAGGCTTCAGGTTGGTGGACAAAAGACTCTAAGAGGCCAACCGTGCCTCAGCTAGACATAGACACTGTGGTTTAAGCCATTCCCCATTTGTGAGATTTTAGACAAACTGGCGCCGTTTTATTAATTCTGATGGATTAAGGGGCTTTTGGTTTGATTTTTGTTGTGTTTTAAACTGAAGCAGCAAAACAAATAGTCCCCATTCTAATAAGGTAAAGACTCCAATGAATCTGGCTGAGACTGTTTCCTCTGTGGCTCTCAGTTTATGCTGAATGTGGAATTTGGTATAAAGTGGCTGCTACAAGTTTGTGATGTGGGAACTTGTCACTTGCAGAAATCATCATAGCGTTTTACAGGAACATCACTATCTGTGAAGCTGTGATGAAATCAGAACTAACAGACAATACCACAGGCACCAGTTCTCATGTCAAAAGGTATTAACTGAAGATCTGACCCATGCAGAGATCACGCAAACCAACCTTGCCACTCTCTGAAGGAAGTTTCCAGGCCAAATACTCAACAGTTAAGAAATGTCAAATATACCCATGGACTCATCCTCCAGTAACTGCCTATCATCCCAAGCTACTTTAGCTTTAAAATGCAGCAGTAACTGACCTCCTGAAAGCAGATGTATGAAACTGTATGTTTAAAGATACACAAGTTGCTCCTCATCTCTACATTAGTAACCCAGCTCTGGGCTACAGAGCTTGCTTGCTTGGTTTGTCTTCAAAAAGCCAGGCAGGAAGACATGAACAAGCTTCCAATGGTTTTCATCATTCAGTGCAGTTTGCAAAAGCAAGAAATCCTTACTGATGGCTTGGAGGTTGCAGGAATAACACCAATATATGCATATGTTGCTCATAGCTCATCTGTTATAAAGATGGGTCCATTCATGGCTCTTAGTTAAATACAAGCAGTCAGCTATGAAGGGACTCAGCTATACTGCATAATAATTATGTGTATATATATATAAAATGGATACTGTATAGCTATATAACAACATAGTGAACCTCTTTATGAAAAGGAAGGAAACAGAGCCTCTCTCCTCTCCTCACATTTGGATTGATGCCTCAAAGCATAAACCAGCTCCTCAGATGAAAGGAAAAGGAGGAATTTTTTAACAATGAAATTCATTCTCAGCTGTGACAGGGTTTTTTAGTTCTGCACTGCCTTCACTAAGCAGATGATTCTACAGTTTCAGTTTAAGCCTTCCAGTGACTTGCAAGCATCCTTCCTGCACTAAACACATCACTGCAGTGGCCAACACCTCTCGTTTCACGATTTTTTATGATCTACTATATTAAAACCAGTTAAAATGCAATAAAATCTGCAACATTTACAGCTAGAAAATACAGACAATAAAACTAGCCAGCCATAAAAATAAGGGAGTCAAACATCCTCTGCTCACTTTCCAGGGACAATATACACGGACCAGGCATGGGCTGCAAAATCAAAAGGAATTTAAATCAATTGAAAATTCCAACAACCTTTTCTCCTGCCTGCACGGGGCTCAAGGGACATTGACACACCCAGACTCACTCTTCTGCATTGTTTCCTCAGGTTTTCATTCTCACTCCCTAATATTTGGTTGTAAAAGCGATGATGTGTAACACTGATGATTTACTCATTTCCCCTCCGTGGTTTTGCTCAGCTGCAGCTGGTTTTGCAGGAATGACATACTTTCTCTCTCCATTTCACACTCCACCCCTTTTCTGCAGAAGATGGAGTAGGAATAGAGAATCCTTAGATTGCTATTTCTTCCTGCCTTACCTACTCTCTCATTTTCTTCATACATACTATTACAATATGTAAGGCAAAGCAGCAAATTCACGCTGAAGCAAAGGTTCGACTGTCACAGCGCCAAAGCAAAGCTGTTCTCACAACTGCTCCTATCCCTCTGTCCCTCCAACAGCACGAGCATGAACCAGAGAGCAGACTAAGGTAGGGTCTCTCTGCATAGTAGTATATTCTAGAAGCACAAAATATTGCCAGGTGCTTCCTCTCCTTAGGATTCCCAGTTTTCTTACTAGGAATTCAATTCATTAAATGTTATTTTATGAATGGGATACAAAGCTGCTTGAAGCAAAACAAGATTTATCTGCTTTCTAACACACTCATTTTAAACAGAATTTGAAAACTGTGTTTGGGGCACAGGCAAAAGCTTTAGGAATGGCAAATACATGAACTGCACTTTGGGAAAGCCCTGTACAAGCAGTGACAAAGATATGCTTCAGTAAATATTACCATAGCCTTGCCAACTATTCACTCCCACAAGGCAGAGGACAGATCACCGACTTGCTCAACATCACACCAAAGTCCTGGGTCAGAACCAGAGCTGGAAACAAAACTGCCTCCAAAGGTCTGCTGAGTTTTGAATATTTCTGCAGTCTAGTGCTACACAGGTCTCAATTTCCATCCAGCCTTTTCCCCATCCTGTTGACCTTAAGCAGCTTTAATGCTTTCCAGAAGAACTACATAACAGATCAGAAGCAGAAATACATATCCTTCTACACTTAGAAAGAATGCAGATAACATTGTACTGCAGAGAGGATCCAGTCTAGGCCAGGTGTAAATACACAGCAGATACACATCACTACCTTCTAAGAGGAATGTTCTTACAAGTCCTGTTCTTACAAGTCCTCTGCTGCAGGACTTCTCTTGATCATATAAATCCCAGGATGGGAATATGTAAATGGCTTCTGTATCAGTAACAATCAACTGAGTGTCATGGATTTGATGACATCTGCAATTCTTCTTTCTTTTAAGCAGAAACACCAGAGTACAACACCTTTTCTTTCTTCTGGAAGGTGGTAATTCAGATGGTTAGTTAGAAAGAGTTGTTTATTTGTAAACTGCAGAGAAGAAATGGCATTGGATACAGCCAGCCTTACTTTAGTAATTACCTCTGTTACAATAAAGTTTTGTATTTGGAGACACAGTTAATCAAAACTCTTCTTTTGGGATTCAAATCTCTGGGTCCCAAAGCACTATTTATTCTAAGCAGGGCTTGTTTCTAGAACACGGCTTAGTATCTTGCAGCAGAGGCAACGACGGTCTCTTACTTCTTTGAAATAAGGTAACTAGAGACAGAGCTTACTCTTTTAAAGAGCTGTGGAAAAAATGAATTAAATACTAACCTGACTGATCAAACACAGGAGCATCTACAGCGACTCCTTGACTTGATTCACTTCTTTAAGGACATGAGGCACTTCTCTGAAGTCTGCCCACGTTAACACAAAATGCCACTCACTTTATTTTTAAAACATCAAAACCAATGAAGTCTGAGGCTGCCTGACCGGGACTGCTGGGCTTACAGGGAGAAGGACACCGTAACTTCTGTCAGCCTCAATGACAGCTACATTATCCACAAGAGCTGTAACCACCCTTCTCTCTCGTTCAGTTCCCATTCAGGAAACAGCCTCGATGGGAAAAGAGAAACTACTGAAACTTCACCCAGCTTCACTCTCCTATACTCAGTTCCAGACCTTCAGCATTAATTCAGGGAAGAGGTGAAGTAATTACTTCAAGAAAAAAACCTAAAGAATCCAAATTAAAAGCTTGCAACAACTGAGGAATTTCTGCCTTCGGGTGCATCTGAAACAAGGTCTGCATTTCATCATTCACAAGTTTGCCACTGAGCCAGAGACCTCCCACGGGAGTCAGAATGAATTTCAAGTCATCTCTACCTTTAAGTATTAATGAATACTTCCTCTGTAAGTTCAAGAGTGTCCCTGAGTCGCTGTTGATACCCCAAACCCCCATCTTCAAAAAGCAGCCTTGTAAGATGACACAGCTGGGGTGCTTGTCCTCCAGCGGGCAAAGCTCTCCCTGCAGTTGAGAACAAGCACGTTATAAAGCTCTTCTGACAAAGGGCACATTCCACAGACAGCAGACCTGCACTCTGGGCTTGAGGAGATGACTGGAATGCATTTTCTCTTCGCATAAAGACATTTCTTTGGAGGCATCTGCAATCCATGCAAATGAAAGGTTTCCAAAAGGTCACTGGCAATATAAAATGTAATTAGCTTAAAAACACCAAGTATTTTTAGGCAGCACTTTGCCCCAGGTTATCTTACTGTTGCTTGGGTTTTATAATCACAGTTCTTATTATCAGTATGGGTTTTTTTCCTTTTAGATGTAATCAGTAAAGAAAAAAATCTGACAAATACACTGTTAAAAAGAGATTGTATTACTCTCAGTCAAGTCAGAGACTTACTCCTCATGGCTGTGCACTACACTGCACATAATGATACAGGTAACACAAAAGAGGTGCACTTTTATTAAATAGGATACAGCTTAAAAACATTAGAAAGAAAGAAACCACATCATGCTGCCCTATAAAGTCCAAAAGGCTACTCAAAATTGACAAAAGATTTTGCCACGAACATCACCACCCCATGGGTACCTACAGCTGGCCTTCCCCTGCATCAGCAGAGCTCACAGAACTCAGTGCAAGAGGCAGAATTACTGTACCTCAGGAAACACGCATCATCCTATACCACATTTGGGCAAATGAAGCAAAACTCATTCAGGAGTCATTGTACCGGCAGGTTCAGACTTGCTGCTCCAGCTGAGTGCCCAGAGGAGATAAGTCAAACAGTATGATAAAGTGATTTCATTGACAGTACAGAAAATAGTATTTTTGGTTAATATGAAATTGAAGTTCTGGCCCCTTAATTGTAAATCTGACATACCAGTGCTGAGTCGGGGAAACATGGCAGTTACTGGTATATGGCTCCAGCAAAAACATGACATACACTGTCTATCTGGTGTCCCTGCTCATGGCAGGGGGGTTGGAATTAGATGGTCTTTAAAGTCCCTTCCAACCCAAATCGTTC
>JANHGB010039462.1:15948-30794 GCA_026283785.1 Coracopsis vasa
GTCTTTAAAGTCCCTTCCAACCCAAATCGTTCTATGATTCTGCAATATGAAGAAAGGTCATACTACTAATTTGTTGTCTTATCAAAACCCCGATTATGTATCAGAATGATTTAGATCAAGTCTCTCTCATAGATGCTGACACCCGTTACATCTCTTCAATCTGATACCTCCCCCATTCCAAATGTGCCCACTACCTTCTCTCTCAAATTGCCTAGTTGATTAATGAAGTTAAACTCAGGGCAATTGTTCTTAACCTGCATTTAGCTTGAAGGCTTTTGCTTCTATATCAGATCTGAGCATTGGCTGTGTGCCCAAACTCATGTCTGTCTGCTAATGCTATCATTTGGTCTAATAAAAGGTATTACTTCTCCCTACAAACCTTGCTTTGCTGATTCTCCTGTGAATCATCAAAACGCACTCTGACTTCAACAAGCTCCAATCCTTACACCAGGGCGAGATTTGTAGAATGAAAACCAAGGCATAAGACCCAGAGGAGCAAGTTCACTCAATAAATTGGTAGTGTGACACAGCCAGACAACCTGTGCTGCAATTACATCCTTGGTGGCACAGGATTCAGCCTGTTTCAGCTGGAGAGGATGTGAGCAACACTGCTCCACACTCCAAGCTACCAGAAAAAGAGCTGAAGTGACTTCAGTCTTGCTGTTGAAGTTGACGCATCAACATGAATGATACATTTGGTTTCTAAGAGTCAATTAAGGCACTGCCTTGGTGACAACTGTTACCTCCAGTGCAAGGCGCAGGAAGGGCTGTTTTCATCAGGATAACCCATGGATATGTGCTAGTTTGTCAGTATAAGAACCTCAGTGTTTTCTTAAAGCACACCCCCCTGTTTTATAAGTTGTAGATACTTGGAACTCCATGTGCTGCAACTGCCATGGGCTGGATCTGATAATCCCTTATTTGTAGAGCCAGAAAGGGACACATTACAGTTTATTTCCATGAATATTTCAGAAGCTGTTTCTGGCTGAGGAGCAGAATGCCTCTTCAGGAGTTATTCCACTCATAATAATTTGATTTTTGTTGCTTGAATAAGAGGAAAACTGGGAGGTTGTGTTGTGGGTTTTTATTGGGACTGTTTTTGTGGGTTATTTTACCAATTTCCATCTCTTACCACTGAGAATGTGTTTTAAAACTGTCAACTCTGTGAACATTGGTTTAAATATTGAAAATATGTGAAAACAGCCCATAGATGAAATATAACAGAAAGGAAATTGCATGTTGCTAGAACACCATTCTGAACTCTAACAGAGTACAATGCCTAAGCCTCCAGCCCCAGAGGGCCCTCAAAGTCAGATCCTACTGCAGCTTTTCCTTGTATGGCTAAAGAAAAACAAAAGCCACCATCAACAAAATAACTGGACCAGCTGCCAACAACCTCTCCTTAACCCACCTCCAGCTCTACCCCATCTCTTCCCTACGGAGTCATACATTCCTACAAAAGGACTGCACTGAGAAATTGTCAGGTTTTCTTCTTAGCAACAGAGCATGGCTGCACCACTCCTGCCAGCAAACATGGCTGCTGTGTCTTGACAGATGCCTATGCAAGAACCAAGATCAGTCTGACTTAGGAATCTGAAAAGAATAGAATAAAATCAATACATTTCCCTCAACAAGAAATCTTGTGGCAAGGATGGAGAAAGGAGGAAACATTGTCAAGGCACAAACACACCCTCAAGGTCTTGCCTTGTTTCCCCATGCTTGACTCTTTCAACTACTCCTTCCTTAACCAGATGCCTCAAAAGTATCTGATGCTTCACCCAAAGCTGCACCAGAGCTATAGCAAAAGGCTACATCTGAGCTCTCCACAGAAGAGTTTCTGAGACAAGCATATTCACGTCAAGATGTTCTGCAGCTTTTCGTTTCTTTCCTTTCACTTGTAAGAGTTTTTAGCTAATTGGCTCCAGAATTTATAATCCTGATGACAGCACCGTGCCTGTGCGAGACGGAGAAGGTGGAGGAGGAGGGGAAGGACGACAGGGGAGCTGCCAATGCTGCCGGCACCATCTTCTGTTAGGAGCACGCTACTGCAGAGAACCAGCTACAGCTCGGGATGCTGATCCTCCTCCTCCCAGCACTCACGCAGAGAGCTCAGGGTTATCTTATGCTTAGAAATACATGAGCACAACTTCGGAGGTTTTCTGCAGACTCCAGAAAAAGCAGGAATCCGAATATGAAGTGCAGCTAAACCCAAAGAGTTTGAAAAGGAGAAAATTAAGCAGACGAGGAGGGGGGAAAGGCAATTACAGCAGGAAAAAAAATGTGTTTCACCATTAGCATTGCACAATAAGAAGGTTTGTCAGGCACCGGTTTAGCCTACACATGTTCATATCCGTCAGCATTTCCATGATAAATCCTAATTTTCGCCATTGTTGATCACATTGAACTAAAACTTGGTATGCAAGTTTTTAGCACAGATGCTCAAATAAATTATGCACATTAGTCATTTAACTTTCAGAGCAGCAAAAGAAAGCTGCTTTTTAGTGGGGGGGTTGACTATAATTTATGACAAGTTTTTTTCTGCCTTACACAGCTAAAAAAGACAAGGCAGCTTACTTTTTGATTCAACTTTCCAAGCCATATGTCTTTTGTATAGATGATAAAACACTGACATTAGGAAACTATTTATAGCTACAAATGCCCTCCTCCCACCAACAGCTATATACGTGCAGTATTTCCTCCATTTACTATACGGCACCATGGTCTATACATTCATATGTGCATAAAGACACAGAGAATGTTGAAATGAAAACACACAAAGAAAATACCAATAACTGCAGGCTGAAGAGGTCACACAGTTGAGGTTGATGTGATCCAGATGAGAAACTGTTAAAACAAGGAATTAGCTCGAGAGCTGAGCACAGATTACATATAGATATGATCAACTGATGGAGACATCCCCACCAAGACAATCTACCTTTTCAGACAGGATCATATTCTGTGCAGTGTTTGAATTGACACCACTTCACAGCAGCTACAAGACACTGCAGAATTCATGCTTTCCTTGCTAAAATGTCTCAGCGTGTTCTGGCTGTCCCCACTCCCCTCTCAGCACTGGGAAACCATATGATTAAAATGAACAATATAGACAGTACCATACATAGTAACCCCTATTATTATGGCACCTACAGTAGGTATTCAAGTAAATGAGTGGCAATCTGCCACCAGTCCACCTCTGGCTCCTGATGCCCACTCAGGAAAGCTGTGCTGCAGAGCCAGCATTACAAATTCAGAGACAACGTTATACACAACCTTGTTTGACTGCTGACAACTAACACAACATTTCAAAGGGACAGTCCAAGAGCCATGGTCAGTACTATCATTTTAAGATACTATATGTGAAGAAACGTGTATGATTGCTTTTGGGAGAGAAGGGAACTATAAAAGAAAAAATCTTAATAGGTACAGATAGAAAGGAATTAATGATTTTTATTTGCCTTTAAAATAATTAGGTGCAGCGTAGACAGGATATGTAGCAATGTTCATTTTCATTCATGTGGTCTTCTGGGTGAGAATATGAGAAACTCAGGTCACTGCATGAAGTTATACAGCTGAAGCCAAGCAAACACAAAGCTTCTCCAGAAGCTAACTCCAGACTTGTCAGGCCATATTCTTCTACCTTAACCATGGGATCATCCTTATCACTTCCAGACTGATTCTAAAGATATCACCAAACTGAAGGGCCTTCCTTTTTTCTGGCTCATAGACAATCTTTCAAGGCTTATTGCGCCATTGCAAAGGCAGTAAAAGAAATGCCTAAGCACTGGAAATCCAAAAGCTCTACAACTCCCAGAGCTCTGTGCAAAGCTTGGCAACAGGCTGAATTCATAGTTCTAAATATTACTGGTTTCAAAGTAGAACATTATTTGTGCTGCTGACTCCTGCTTAGCTGAGATTATAATTTGTGTATTTGTATTCACATCACAAATATAACCTGGATGTGGGACACTTCCTTTGGCCCATCAGCCTCATGTAGATCATAAATTTGATAATAGCATCTCCCTGCTAAAAAGGATAATGAAAATAGATGAGTTTTGACTTTGAATTACTTCATTCTAAATGCTCATTCTAGTTTCCAAGAACTCTGGCCCGGTATTAACAAACATCTACTTCACCTCGGATTTTTAGGAATTCTAGTCTCACACAAGTGAAAGATTCATAGTGCAGGTGTGAGTCACGCATAGATGAAATGTTAGGCAGACTGCTCCTTCCCTAACTGTCACAGTGCAGCTCTGTGCATGTCTGCTGTACAACATGCCAGCAGGAACAGTCTGTGCTTCCTATCAAACTCACTGATCATCTTTACATAGTTTTCTGGCCAATAACACACACTGCTACCTGGATAACCCAAGGGAATGCTGAATTAGTGCCTCCAGAGGACGCTAACAAATGAAAGTTATCATTCATTCTGGTTATAACAACAGGCACATACATCAGGGATGGGAGTAGGAACACCAAGTGTCAATCACAATCATGGAGCAAGAAAAAAATAGTATTAAGAACAGAGTGAAATAGCTTCTACAATTTGTTCATCATTAGAAGTGATTAGAGCACTGAGCAGAGGCATTGCACAGATTAGCCTTGAATGTTTTCCAAGAAGCACAGTCAAATATAAGGTAACAAACCAAATACCATTATTTTGACTGGTTTTGCACTACACAGTTTCTACAGAGCTCCAGGCTGAAAAGATGGTACAATTACAGCTATGTCTGTCCCCTGTAGGCTTTTCTTTAGGCTTTCTCTATATATTTTCTTTCTAACAGAAAAAGACTAGTTTCATAAGCTCCAGAACATGGTTACCTATGAATTTCTCTCTCCGAAGATGAATATTGACTCAAGTAGACTTCCGTTTCTCATACCAATAGCACAAAAACGATACCAGCATTACCACAGTACTATCAAATAATACAAGCCTTTAGGAAACATGGTATAGCAGAAACTCTTGTGGAATCAGAGCAGTGCTGCCTTTCTGCCAGTCTCAAGGCTGAATGAGCAGTGGCCAAGGAGGCATGATCTGCAATTCCCTGTCAGTGTGATATCTAAGAGGGGTTTTTGCTTGCAGAGCTTCAGTGCCTAACAGGACATGACCTCTGCAGCAACAGGATGTCTCTCCTGGAGATGGAGACCGGTTTTCCTTAAACTTGCTGGAATTTGTTATTTTTGAGACCTCTCCCATCTGCTAAACTTGACAGAACACAACCAGCAAGTTCAACAGTATGGGGTAGGCACAGGCAATCTCATCTACATACGCACACAAAGCACTGTAATAAGCCTCACTTCCTCAGGAAATCAGACTAAAAATGGCACAATCATGAAAAGTAAAGGTCTGGGCAAAATCCCATGTTTTTAGAATTGGAAGCATAAGTCAATGCCTTGACTAAATTATTTTTGCCTTCCTATTTTCTGCTAAGGGCTAAGTACATGATATAAAAAAGAACTAGAACAGCTTTGTATCTACCCAATTAGAGTCACAAACAACCAGATGTTGCTCTGGAAGCTTACTATTTGAGTAAGTCTATTTGTAGTAGATTGGTCATTTGATGGGACCCTATCAACTACTCCTGGTATAAAAATGCATGAAAGATTACTTTTGGAGAAGAGAAAAAGCAATACCTCCTAGTCATTGCTTCACAATATTACTCTATAAATGAATGCAGAACCTGTCAGCAGTTAATATCGCCCTGAAGAGCTGTGAATAAACATTTGCCTGGAATTAGGTACACACACACACCTCCAAGAGAAATCAAGGTGCAATGTGCCACACAGATGAACAGGAGAAGAAAAAAGAAAGTCCCTACCTTGTCCTGTATTAGACATTAAGTGCTGCTTTTGATCACAAACTAACTCATAAAGCCTATTAAAAAGGTAGCACTTCTCTCTGTCAGATAAAAGGCACTTCACTGTAATTAAACTTCTGTCCAACTTTCCAGAAGATACAGGCAAGTCTGACAGGGTCTATTTAAATTTATGACTGGCACTCCTTGGGACATCCAAGGAAAAGAGAAGATGGGCAATAGGTTTACAACACTTCTGAGCTAACAGCACTTATGGGGATGGATGGTTCTGGCTTATCCTCACTCATTCATCGGGGTTTTTATTAAATCAAACCCCTGCTGCCCAACTCAAAAGCATTTTGTGTTCAGTTTGCAATCTACATTCCCCAGCCTTCAATGCTTTAGTTGATTTCATTTTTAAGCAACAACACACACAGCAGGTTCTTTGGGTAAATCAGTTTTACATGATTTATATGAATAAAGGCGGTAAACAACCATGTCTCTTAACAGAGCTCTGTGAGCACTTGAAGAAGGAAAGTATTTCCTCAAACATATTCTATCTATCGCTTTTCATATATGAAACTATATGTCAAAACACATGGCTGGGTTTCTGACACTAGGTGATGGGAATAAACCATCAGCTCCAGGATCCCAACACCAGAACCAAAGATTTATTGCTCTTCCATTTTTCTTTGTGTCTTCATCCTGCTCAGTACTAACTTTACTCGTCTCCTTTTATTTGACTTCTTAGAAGACACCTCAAATGGTTCAAAGTCAATATTAGCCTTAGATAACAAAAGCAAAAGTAGAAAACAAATGATCACTTTGGGAGAGACTGCAAGTCTATTTTCATAGCCTGCCTTTCAGAACTGAAGCAAAGATCAAACTGTAAAGCAGTACCACTCCTTCCTGCTCCACCATCTCAGAGAACACCACTGATCAGAGGGGAAGCTCTCCCTTACATTTCAAATTCTAGAATGCTTTGCCAGGATTGTTGCAGGAAAACTCTGCAGAGACTGCAAATATGCAGACAGGATTCGGGAAAAAGAAATGTCTCTTTTCTTTCTTAAAAAATAATGCAACTACTACATCATTTTTCCATAAGACAAAAGCTTATAAACTGCTTGGCCAATTTTCCATATTACAAGCTGCAACTATCAACTCTTCCTGAAAAAGTAGATTTCAAGTACCACATCTATAGCGTCCATCCTCTGGGGGGAAAAATGTGCTTACACTAATGATGGCTGCATGGTTCAACTCAGCCACTAATTAAACACCCTTTTTTCATTACCTTGTCCTGAAAAGCAGAGCAGGTACTACAGGTTATCAAGGTGGCCCTAAGCAATGGTACCAGCAGGTTATCAAGGTGGCCCTAAGCAATCTTCTTTTGAGCTTTTAAACCTTTGGGGTGTTATCTTTGTTCTGCAGTTAGAGCTCCACGATGCTTCCTGCTGTTACTGCTGCAAGTATAATTTACTCTATTTACACAACTTGTAGCAATACACTCCAAAACAGCAGTGAGATTACATCTTACACTATTAATGGCACTTTCAGCTACTTTATTCAGCAATCCTGAAGTTGCAAAGAGGAGAAGTGAGTTGCTACTTATGTGCTCAGTAGAAGAGTGAGCTTCCCCTCTTCCCCATTCTAGCACCACAGGAAGGTTTTCCTTCCTAGCAAAAATAGCAAGCTCCAAGGGAGCCTACACAACTCCAACATGTAAACAATCACTGTAAAAGAAACTGATTTAAACCCACTGTTCAGGAAATTCAGTCCTGTGGTTCTGTGTCTAAAAGCATCCCATCTGAGCTGTACAGCAAATAAGATATGCATTACCATTTGATCTCTAGGAAGCCTTGAGACACCAGCAATTGCAGGAGTTACACAAAATACAGATTGCCCTTCAGATCCCCCAAGCCAGAGGCAGGGGGAATGGAATATCAATGCAGGGGCTCATTTGCAGCAGTATAGCCTTTTTGTGGTGTGATGAACTCTATTGCCTTTTTAATAACAGAAACACCGGCTCTAAAATATAAACAGTAATTAATGGAGAACAGTTCAAGAATGGAAAAATGAGACAAAATAAATTCAGTCTGTTTAATTAAGCCATATGTCATTTGGAAAGTGTTGTTACCAGTGTGTTTGTATACCATATGTGCTGGGTTTGGCTGGGGTAGAGTTAATTTTCTTCACAGTAGCTGGTATGGGGCTGTGTTTCAAATCTGTGCTAGAAACAGGGATGTTTTAGTGACTGCTGAGCTGTGCTTACACAGAGCCAAGGACTTTTCTGCTCCTCACCCCACCAGTGAGTTCGCTGGGAGTACACACGGAGTTGGGAGAGGACACAGCCGGGACAGCTGACCCCAACTAAGCCAAGGGATATTCCATATAATACAGCATCATGCTCAGCATATAGAGCTGGGGGAAGGAAGAGGAAGGGAGAACATTCAGAGTGATGTTGTTTGTCCTCACAAGTGACTGTTACCTATGATAGATCCCTGCTGTGCTGGAGATGGCTGAACACCTGCCAGACCATGGGAAGTGGTGAATGAATTCCTTGTTACTTTGCTTGCGTGTGCAGCTTTTGCTTTACTTACGGAACTGTCTTTATCTCAACCCATGTGTTTTCTTACTTTTATCCTTCCCATTCTCTCCCCATCCTCAAGAGGCAGTGAGCAAGTGACTGTGAGGGTCTGAGTTGCCAGCTGGGGTTAAACCATAACAACAAAACTTTCCATTCTAGATAACTAAAGGACACTGAAAAGGAGTTGGGCTACATTTGTCTCCAGGGTTTTTTCCAGAAGAGATCTTACAAAGCAAACTGTTCCCTTGCAATACCTTGTCCATGCCTGGTTTGTTTTCTGAAGTGAAGTCCTGCTCATAGACTGCTACAATAGCAATTAGCTCCTGCTTCACTATCAAGCATCTCCTTTCACCAAAAAGAAACTGGTGACTATTTGTCACCCTGCAAGACAAACAGGAGCTGGCAAGTGTCTACCACACTCACTAAGCAATGAGGGAAAGGTATCATCAGTGGGAATAAAAACCTAAAACACTACAGTGAAAGGACTGAAAGAAAAATCAGTTTACAAAAACCCCTTCCACGCACTCTTCTGCCTGTGTTTAAGAGTTCAGTGACAACCAGACACACATGCAGTGTACAAAGACTCAATTCCAGCCATTTAGGGAATGTTTAATGCAACACTCAAACCTCTTCTGCTACACTGAATTTTGCACAGGTAGACCAGGACTGTCTGTGATTCTCCATTGCTATAAAACTAAATCCATGACAACTTCTGAGGATGTTTTCTTAAGCATCTACCAAATCATTAATTTTAATGGAGAAAATTAAATCAAAGCTTCTTAGGGTAGGCAAAAAATATTTTGTCTTTGTACTGTACATTGCTCTATACACACATAACCAACAACTTCATAAATCAAACATAGTACTATCAGTACTGAAGACACATTTCAACTAAGGCCAAAAGAACTTCTGGTTGAAAATAGCAATAGAAAGCTGCATAAGTGCTGGGCTCCATCACTAGAGGGAGTCGTGATCACATATGAAGTGACTGTAATATGCAGACCATTCTGACCACAATTATGAAACAAATAAAAGACCATCAGCTAAATCTGGAAAAGATTCAGGGAAAAGAGAAAATTAGATTTGCTTCCTTAACAAGGTTTTATTCCCAAAGACCTTCTCTTGGGAACTTTCAAATCATCTGTAATGAAAGGCTTTTAAAAATGTCTCTTATTGCCTCCATTTGCAGACAGAATAAGGTATGTGACAGGAGAGAGCCGAAATTATCAGTTTCAGAAATTACACACAGCACTGCATCAAGAAAATGCGAGAACTTTAATTGAAGCAACTTTACAGCCCATTTCCCTTCAAATCAAAAAGTAATCTTAATCATGTTTTTATTTTTCAACTAAATTGGCACAATTACATCCAGCACGAACAGGCACTACCGAAAGGCGGCTTTTGCAACAGATGATTCCCTTTGGCCATTAATACATTTAGAAAAAGCATTTCTCTGACAGGCTGTGAGAAGCAGCCTAAAACCAAATATAAATCAGGAACTCAAGCATAACTATCATTCTTTCATTTGATCATTTCATCAACTGTGGCTTTGAGGGTTTGCTTGGTTTATTTTTAATATATGAAATGTCTTTTTTATACTGGTGAGGTATTTTTCACCCTTTTAAAGTTCTCAGCAGAAACCACAGAACAATTTGGCTGGCTGCACTCACAGGAATTTACACATGGCTCGAACAATTTTGCAACTGACTAAACAGTTTCATTAAGAGCAGCAGCACACACAAAGCTTTTAAGACCCAGCTTGAATCCTGCCCATCACTAGTAAGGCGGAGCCCAGACCATGATCACCTCTTGAACCAAGATCTACCACATACCTCAAGAGACATTAGCAAATGCAGTTCAAGACAAACTAAGGGTGCTTGTCCAGTGCTCAGTTACTCAGTAGTTGACTGCTTTACATTCAACACATTTACATCAAATTCTCCACACTTCTGTTGCTCAGACAAGTCAGTGAACAACCTGGCAATGCAAACAGTCCAAGAGCCTTTTTAAAAGAGAGTTATTGTTTTTAACAGGAACAGACAATGGGATCCTAATGTGAGGAAATAAAACAGTGTGGGAAGCAAGAGTATGTGCACCAAGAATGAGAAGCATTTTCTGGCACTCTACAGAACCGTGTTAAGAAATGCTAAGAGCATCCAGTGCAGTTTGGAAAGTTAAGCTCTGGCATTTCCCCTATCAAATACTTCTCCACCAGGGCAAAGGCTTAAACAGCCTCTAGCTTCAAATACAGATTTCCCTCTGTAAACAGACTGCTCCTCCCAAAGCCTAGTAGTACTCTGACACCAAAACCGCAAACAGACTTTTCCACTATTATCTACACAAACTGGTCCTTTGGGTAGTCAAACCACAGTCCTCAGATCTCTTACTCCTCTATCCATATACAGATGGCTACTTTGCACATTTTGCTTTGACATTCCCTTTCAAGATGAAGTGGTCTGGGAAAGCAGCTCGCTTCCCCTTATGGTGAACGCTTTAGCTCATAAAATAAAGCTGGATAAACTCTTCACTGCATCCACCCACAGTCCTTCATCTTTTCCTTCCTGCAAGGACTTAAGTAAGCAATAAACTCTTCATCAACATGAGACAGAACAGAAGATAGCATAGAGGGCTCCACAGAACAGCAAGGAAATCTAAACAGCAGTTCTCTCAGTTTGCAGTCCTGGTTTTCTTTCTATATGCTTTAATACAGCAGTGTTTTGCTAGCAGCATCCATTACTGGTATCACTCACCTGCTCGTGATAGTGGAGTTCTGCTCTTTCAGCACAAGCTCCCTTTGCTGCAGGGCCACAATTTGCCTGGAGAGATCATCCGGCGTCCTACACAATTAAAACAAAATAGAAACCTTTAACAAATCATTGGTTGAAAAACCTGTGTTCCATACATAACCACAAAGAGGTTGCACCAAAAGCAGCCAAGGCAATTTCATCAGGCCAAAGTTGCTGCAGCCCATCAAAGCAACAGAGTTGCACCCTGCTTAAGTAAAAGCCTGCTTAAATTTTAAAGCCATTGCTGTAATCACCATCCAAATCACATCATCTCACTACTATGCACTTCAACCCATAAACCAACTCTTAAAGCCAGAGAGAGCAACACCAAATCTGCAAAGCAAGCAGCCTGCACAAACATTCATAGCAGATGAACAGACAGCTTATCACTTGAACACATATAACTTGTTTTGAACACATATACAAATAGGTGTTCATCTCCTCCTCCCCATCCTAGTGCTCAGCACAAACACACAAGGGTGAGTACACCCAGAGTTACTCTAATTGCTGTTCAACAACAGAGTCTCAGTGGAGCATGATCACAGGATTGTTACCAACAGGGTAAGAAAAGGAGGAAATGTACATATAGACTGCACAACTCAACAACTCTGGCTACTGCTGAACACCCTCTGATAGTAGAGAGGTTGAGCTACATCACAGGTGACTCGAAGCAGTGTTCCCACACAATTACCAACATGCTGAGTTCACAGGCCTTCATATAAGCCATGACTCCAGAGCCATGGAGGGAAAACATTAGTAATAATCCATCAGCTGCTGGTAACATTTCAGATCCCACTCTGATAACCTTTTCTTGTCAAAGAGATCAAAGATTGCTACAGATCAGCTAGCAACAGCTCTGCAGTTGTCAGGAATAAGTTTGCTTTTCCATCAAATCCAGTGACAAATTCTGAAAGCTAGTGGAATGGGATCAAGCAAGTTTTGCAGGAGTGAAATCTGTAGAAACTCATTCTGTCATGTCCCCCAAGATGCAAGTCAAGGCTTCACTGTTGCTGGTAGATGAAATTAAGCCTGATCAGATTTACAGTATTCAAAGGCAACCCTGCAACAAGGCTCCTGCCACTCCAAAAACTGAACAGGTAGATGTGCCTCCAGCTTGACCATTAGGATTCTGACTAAATGTAGGACTAAAGACGATATTTCTGTGATGATGCCACTTTTCAGTCAAACACACACATACAGAAAGCCATCACTTCTTCCTCTTTGTCACTTCCAGCCAGGTGAAAAATTGGTTAAACACTGACCTGATGCAGACAGTCAGGGTTCAATTCTGGAAATCCAAGTTCAAAGGTTCCTTGGTTTTGCTCCCAGAACTGCACTTTGATAGCCTTCCTCAGCAAATTTTGAAGCCTCTAATACCCACTTGTGTTACATGTAAGTTTTAACACTCTATATATTACAAAACAGATGGATGTGGTCTCCTCTCAGGCAATGGAGACACATACTGCAGCAGTAGTCAGAGACCTGTCAGAACAGGATGAAACATTATCCTTCAAAGACATCACACTTGATGGCCAAGGAAACTATGAGAAGAAACCAAGACACCAACGTGAAGATGGCTTGACTAAACTATCTAAACTTCACATTCTGATAATAGACACAAGACAACTTTAAGCCAACACCTGAGTTTTCAAGTATGTTGCAGTACTAGATAACACACTTCAAACTCCTCAAGCTAAGCCTGAAGGGATTTTTAATGTAAGCAGTTCCTCATGTTTTTAGTGAGGGCTACATCATGGCTGAGCATTAGAGCAAACACTGAAAAACTAATTCAACCCAGCCTGATGCAAGCCACATCGCCACATAACCCAAAAGCAAGGGGAAAACAACACTGGATTCTTGTAATCTCAGCTCTGAAGAGCTCAAATCTAACACCGGTCTAACTTTGTTTTCCAAGTTGGAGGACTCGGGGTCTTTCTACTGGTATGTAAATGGAGAATTAAATGGTAACATACACCAGAAAATGGAAGACAGTTGGTTTCTCATGCTCCACGATGTCTGCAGCAGGGGGAATGAACAGCAAAAAACCTAGAAGAGGAGTCTATAAAGCTACAACCTGATTTCAACATTGGTTCTATCTGCAGGAAGAAGACCTCTGACTCAAGATTTTTTCCATAAATTAAGGAAACAGATGTTCTCTTTTACAGTAGTTTCTAACCAGAAAAAACTAGACAAAAGGGAAGGAGAACATAAGGGTAAAGGCAACTTTGTATTAGTTTTGATGAGGAAAAAAAAACTATGTTAACCTTTCCACTTCATCCTCCTTCACTTATTGGAGTAATCAGAAGCTAAAAACCAGAAAACATCAGACAGAAATGGATGGGGTATGCTCAGTCTGCTTGGCAAACAGCAGCTGAAAGCAGACACACCAATTTCAGTATAGACAATCTCTGTAAAATATGATGCCAAGTCAATAAGGCTCTGAAAAATGCCATTCCAAGCCTCTCATAATGCACTCAAATATAGCAGACTTATCATAAGGATAGTTAGTATCAGGCATCTCTCTGGCCATGTGGAGTGCCAGTCCCCAGTGTTTGGTCCCTGAAATATGAAAATGAAGTGTTTGGTCTATTAAATAATTGCACAGATACTTTTTAAATAGGGTGGGAAAAAAAGTGTATTTAACTTGATTTTATTTTCTCATTTTCTCAGAAATTTCTACCCTAAGGTATTAGGACTGAGATAGACAACTGAAATTAATCCAATAGGAAAAAGAGGGGATTCTAAAAGCCACAGATTTGTAGTAATGATAGCTACTGACAGATTTCCAGTGAAAACCACTCATCCTCATCTGTTCAGCAATTCAAATCAACGAGCAGCTTCCAATCTCAGTTCCAGCAATTGGCAGCTTCAGGTTTATACTTAGTTCTGGAGGATGTTTCATTGCCATTAGAAACTATTCTCTTTAAAAAAGTGGAGCAGCACAAATATAGAACAGAAAATGAAGTCAAAGGCTATTCACCCCCTCTAAAGAAGAGTTCACTTTCTGTAAAACTAAATCATACCAAGTGATCAAAGACATCTCTTGCATGCACCCTGCTGTTAAATATCTTTACTGAGAGGTTTCAAAGCCTATTTATGAGGTCTACGTCCTACCCTGATCACAGACAATCTGGCAAAAACCAGTTTAACACAGTTCAAGTAAAGGAATGACACTGCTTGCACGATGAAATTAAAGCAGACAAGCTTTCAGTTTGAAGAGAACTGATCAACTCCAAAGCACTGCAAGCACCAAGCACCCCTCATCGCTGTAACACACTCCTGTTTCACAAGTTTCTGAGAACAATGCTGCATAAAGAGAGAAATGGCAGCACCCCAACACACACGTAACGTTCTGGCCTTGAAAGCCACTGTCTGATGGGCTAGCTGAATATCATTTTTGCTAAAGCTCTGTCCATTCCCCATGGAGGACTTGCTATCAAAGCCAATATGAAAAAGCAAAGCAGCCTGCTTCAGGAGAATCTGTATGACAATACATCTTACCAGCACTACTTGAACCACCACAGCTACATGAGGGAAGTTTGAAACTCTATCCTTACATAAACATGACCTGTCTGAAAAGCTGCTGCTTTGCGTATTGTGCTTGCCCAGCAAACCCACAGACGGCTTCTTTCCCCATGCCCCATCCCCGGCAGTGTTCAAAGCCAGGCTGGACAGGGCTAGGAG
>JANHGB010039462.1:30894-45108 GCA_026283785.1 Coracopsis vasa
GCCTGTGGCAGGGGGTTGGAACTGGATGAGCTTTAAGGTCCCTTCCAACCCAAACCAGTCTGGGATTCTATGATATTTGGATGCACATATAGGCAGCATTAACATTAAGGATTCTTGATCATTTTTCTCAAAGAAAGAAAGTGGTTTATGTTCATTACGAATTTGCAGGTCTATTTCTTTGGTCCTAATTTCACACCTCCACACATACACTTTTTTTTTTCTTTACCTTCTTGTCTTCTGTTTCTAATTCCAGACCAGCCTTTTGCAGATTGCTCTCAAATTCTTTTCTTCTTTCCTGAAGAGAAATAAACACACTTTACTAAGTGATGAAGTTAGCAACTAACTGATCACTTACCCACCGAGTTTCACTCCTCCTAACTGACAACACCTTAATGCTATGTGACCTTTGTAAAGGAAAGCAGACCAACAGACAAAACTCATCTGATGCATACAGGGCCAATTACGAGTCAAGGCCAGACTGGTGATTGCAACATATCAGGAATTGCATTGACAAGTAACAGAAACCAGTTTGTTAGGAATAGGCTCATAAACTCTGCAATCTTATTAACCAGAGAAGTAAATGAAGTCATGGTCTTGAGCATTTCTAACTCTTTGGGAGGGTGGTGAGTGTTGTGTTATTGCGCAAGTTTAGCTCTACTTCTAAGAGAATGTTAAATCTAGATGAAAAGAAATACTCTAGAAGCACAGGGAAGGCTGATCCTTTACAGGGTCATCTATTTACCAGTTTAATAACCAATCATGCCTGATACAGATGTTCAGATACTGATTACAGACAATTCAGAGTGCTCCACAAACAACATAACTGCAGAACTAGATATGACTAACAAAGTATCACGTGTAAGCTTACGTATGCTTAGCTTGCATAAAGGCATCATGGAGGTCAGGGAGAGATAAATAAACCTTCCCATGGCAAAGCATGATGGCTGTGGGACCTCTGCCAGTTTGAGACTCTTCTTAAACTCTGCATATTGCCAAGTAATTCCAAGGTGGTGTTTTTACCTAAGAACATTTGCTTCTCCTCCTTCCCTATAGAACTGTTCCTCCTCTTGGAAGACTGAATTAATTTCCTTTTAGTTCTATAAAATTTGCTGAAGAGCTGCCAGAATAACGACAAGTTATGACAAATATTGAGCCCCAGCCCCTCTAGAATGCACTAGCTAACTCTCAATTTATTTCTAGCTAAAACTTGCAATGCTGTGTGATGTTTTCTCCATTGAAAGGTCTCAAATGACATTTTTCAAACACACTTCAAAAAATCACAAACTACCACACATTTCAGCCAATTTCCTGTGTGTCTGTGAGGAGCAAGCTGCTCTATTTGCATTACAGTTTGCATGAACTACTCAGATAAATTAATATGGACTGAAGAACAGCTTTAAGGGACCTCAAATCTATCTTAAGATGCATTGATGTGTTTTCCTGTGTTAGTGGCGTTGCATTTTTACCTGTCACATGTAATTTTGCCAAATATTATTAGATATTAAATACTGGCCTAGATAAACTTGCAGATATAATACCTGAGTTCTAGCACATGCTGGGAGCAAATGCAATTCCATTCACTATTTTTTAATTAAAATATCCCCAAAAGCCTGCCTGCACCTATGTATAAACACACCAGAGAACTCACTTGCTGACATGCTGATCTAATAGAGAACAATATATCCAAAATCATGTGATTTATGATTCCATTTGAATGGGAATATACAAGAGCTGACATTCAAGCCTGGTACCCAAAGCTCTGTGCTACTCTGGATTACATTTTCTCCAACCAAAGCATGCTGTTATGTGTTCTTTCCATAGCAAATACTGGAGGGGAGCCAAGAGAGCCATCTCAGGAGGTTCTCTGCCCCTGGAGACCCTAGCCAGCTCCTCCTTCAGCTCTGCAGCTGAACCACAGACAGAGCCCAAGGGCCAGGCCCCATCTTACCTTTCCTTATAAGACACTTAGTGTGATAAATCACAGCTCTCTTAATATAAATGATTCTCTTTTAACACCTTGCTCTCTTACAATAAGCCACCTTCTCTGAAACCCCTGCGAATGTACTGGTCTTTCCAGTTCCATCCAGAACCATCCAGTTCTTTCCAGAACTATCCTTAAAAGGAGATCAATCTGCTACAAAAAAAAACCCTGATGCTCCCCTTTTTCCTGCCAAATACTTTATTTCTTCATATCACCATCAGAGGCTTAAAATTGACAAAATGTCCACTTGGACCTGTGCTGATTTAGTATGCATGTATAACAATTTTAAGCTTACTGTCCCAAACCCAAAAAGCCAGACCTGGTGCATCTATTTGTGACACCACTATAGACACCACTTTGCAGTCACAGAGGAAACAGGGAAACAACATAAATAAATGATGTTATTAGCCCAGTAACAGTGGGCTAATAACTCATACCTTGTTTAAGTACATTTCTTAAACCTCTCCAAAGCATCTGTAAAAAACTGAAACCACATCTCCTGAGACTTCCCTGATCTATACCAAAGAGAGGCTGGTAGATCATTCACCTCTCCCAACACCACCGTGGATATCCCACATACTCATACTGAATAACTTTACCATCTAATGCATGCTTTACTGTAATGAGCCATCCTGATAAGATTAAGAAAAGCAGATCCAAAGTTCAGCAGCATCTCATGCCCCATGCAGATGCAACTCTGCATGATTAGGTACCTAAGGAAGATAGGTAACTGTTATAAACCTGCTTCTTGATAACAATGCTGTTACTGCTAGTAACAACAATCAATAAACAGAAGAATAAAATAATTTTAAAGATTATGACATGCTATTCCTTAATCAAAGTCCTTTTCCTACCTAGGCAGGGAGCACCAAGCTTACAAAAGTCAGGATGCTGGGGCTGATCTAACTGCAGTCACATGTAGGATATTGGGAAACAAACCCAGCTTTCAGGAACAACCCCAGGCTGCTGTAAAGTGCACGAGAACTCTGCCCCTGGCTGTGCCCTGAGAAAACCCAATCCACTTCACAAGACTAGCACAGAGGGCCTCAGCTTTAGCTCAGGCTGCCCACCAGCCACCAGGCAAGAACATTTTGGGAGAGATGGAGTCTGTTAGGAAAATCCCCTTGTCTCATGGCTTGCGAGGGTGCTCCGCATGCTTTCCAAAGCTTGGGTGATGCCAAACACGATCATTAAAGCAGCATGGAGAGGTACCTGCTTTGGACCAAGCCCAGTTTTCAGCTGCTCCTGCAGACCTGGGGACACAGCCTTTTTACTGCCCCATGCTCCCTAAATTTAGGCTATCTGGTGGCTGTAAGAAAGCAGAAGTTTCTGTCTAAGGTGATGACAACTGGGAGAAGACTAGATAAAATTTCTTTCTGTATCTCCAAGCCCCACTGGGATAGGGGGACTTAACTTCCAGGTAACATAAGAACAAGTGACTTTGCACAGATTTCCCTGAGTCCTAATCAGAGAATCATAAAATAGTCCCAAACTCCCTGACATGGATAGAAACACCTTCCACCTAATGCTATGGATTTTCTTGTGAAGAAATACACTTATGGACAAAAAAGATCATGTCCTGGTAATACACAAATAATTTGTTAGATATTTTTTAAAGCTCTATTTATTTTTCCATCATATGTGGGTAAAATATTCCCACTAATCTGCTGGGGGCTTTGAGGAAAAATATCAAGTATTGTCTCACAACAATGTTATCCTAATTTTTCTTACAGAGACTCTGTGGTGAGGATTTAGTCATGTAGCTTACAGAAGGCAGGCTCAAAAAAGTTTAAGCTGGAAAGTTTCTGGAGAATATCAATTAAGTTAACACATCTGTTGTGCATGAAGCTAAGGGAGAAGATGAACATGCTGCCTCTTACATCTGCATCAGGGCTATGTTGAAACACAAAGAATTTATTCATCTTTTCCTTAGAAAGGCAAAATAAAGCTGTTTCCTTGAGACAAGGAAACAAAACCCCTTGTCACAAATGTTCATAGAAAGAGAAATAACATTTCTATTCTTAGCTGTTCCATTTTGCTGTATCATTGTACTACAGTAAAAGAAGCCACACTCTTCCCTGTGGTGACTGTGCAATATCAAGTACAGTATTGTCAGACAAATTCCAAGGGCTGCAGAGCATCAATATTTAAATTATATTCCCACAAAGACAACGGCACAGTACTCCCATGCTAAGAAGTCTGAGCTAAGTTATGGGCATATTCATTGTGCAAAGGTCCATGCTGGACAGAAATTCATAATTTCATTTTCTTAGCAGATTCCCCAGGAACCGTGTAAAAAGTGGTGCGCTGTAACACTGCTATCTTCACGTCTGTTGGTTCTGTGACCACAGAGCTAGCCTACAGGGCCACACACCAAACACCTTCTTCCCATGGGGCCACAAACTCTTCAGTGAGTAACAGACATACAGAATTAAATCTCGCAACACTCAATGCGGACATTCTAGCCTTTTACAAGACAGATGTTTCTTCCCACCTAAGTGCATTTTTACCTCAAAAAGAAACTCCAATATTGGCTACTAACTCTTGGGTTCTTTCCTCCGTGAATCCTTCAGTCAATAATGACACCCATTTACATGGCCTCTGGTCTGGCAAAAATTTCTGCTACCCACTAATGACCCTTAAAGCAACAAGAGGAAATTGCTGCACACAATATGAACAAGTGACCACACTGAGCATCTGGCTTTTTTTCCTTCCCATTTGAAACATTACCTAAATAGTCTCCATTTCTCCTCTCCTGCTATTTGAGTATGACTAATGGAAAAGTTTATTTTAAGAGTTGCTTTCACGTATTTTGCATGGATATCTTTCTTCTCTCTACACTTGAGTAGTCTTATCCCCCTTCTTTTTTAAATGCATTTTGCTTTATGGGAGAAAAACCAATTTAGCTAGGATTACACCTGAATGGAGCCAGTGTGTGTTTGTAAAAATATGTCTTTATATAAACCTACTGTGCCATAGCTAGAATATAACCCTGCTCTCCCAGACAAGTCCCCTGCACATTGATAGCTGCGCAAAACTGTGGGATGCTTAAACTGGGAAAAGCACAACAGAGGATGACAGATTGTTGTTTTTTTAAGGTAAAAAAAAGTAAGATGCAGGAGTGTTCTACACTGGATCATTGGCTGCCCCACCCCGGCAGTGTTCAAAGCCAGGCTGGACAGGGCTAGGAGCAACCTGGTCTAGTGGAAGGTGTCCCTGCCCATGGAACTAGGTGAGCTTTAACATGCCTTCCAACCCAAACCACAGCATTATTCTATGATTCCATGTAACGCTGGAGACCATGAACCATGAAAAAACCCCACACTTAAGTTTGCATAAGCCATGCAAAATCCTGTAAATGAAACACTTCACAGTACGATTCAAGAGCAGCACGTTATTAAAACTGAATTACATGCTATGTCATTATAAAGATAACATGCAGAACAAAGTGGCTTCCAAACTGCAGGTGCAGATTAAATCCCTGGCTTCAGTTCCTGAGTAAGGCACAAGGAGCCAAAAGCCAAATGTTCTTCCTCTGTGCACCAACCCATCCCGAGACCATACTTCCTTCTGTAGTAACACTGAAGAAAAAACCAACCAAACCAGGAGAATTTAAGTCTAATTGGGGTTTTTGCCTAATAAGGGGGTTTTTGCCCTCAAGGAGCAAATTAGCCCAGCATAGCTTAGTAGCACAGCAAGGCAGGAGAGGGACAAAACTGCTGTTAACCAGAGCATTTTGACTTCCTTTGAAGTGCACATAATCTGAAAAGAAGCAATTTGAGAATGATAGAAGCCTAAAATTGTTAAAATGAAGTGAAAAATTGACTGAATGGGATGCCCATCCAAGTCATTCAGTGACTTTCAGGCAGCCCTGGTACTCTTTTTTAAGAAGGGAAATGGTTTACACAGTATTTTATGCCTTGGGTTTTTTTTAATGCACACAGCTGACATTTCACAGGCATTTGCAGAAAGCTCTGTTGAACTGTCTTGGTTCAGGTTCCATTATCATTTCGGTATAAACTAGCACAGTTACACACTGAGAATTAGCTGCTGAAGTACGATTAAGCCAAAACTCAGTAAGCAGATGAAGATGTTAAAGTGAAAACTGGAATATTTTTTAATTTATAGTTTTTTAGAACCTCAATTTCTTACTGCTTCTACCAACTGTTTCAAAATTCACAGCAAAGCAAGAGGTTTGATTGTAGCTGCATATCTGACATTTAAACTGTGGAAGTACAGGAGAAAAGTAAAACCACACAGAAAACCAGGCACTTGGTCAACACTTTGGAGGACTAAGTTCTTCAGTGCTTCTTTTAAAAGTTAAATTTGCTTGAAACTACCAAACTAACAACACATTTATGGTACAAAGTTTTTGGAAGCCTGTTGAATTAAAACTTCTCTCTATAGTTTTAACTCAGTATGAATACACAATGGCGCAGATTTGGTTGTCTCAGCTGAGTCCTATTAAATTGAAATTGAACATTCCAAGTTGTGGCACAGCATTTTAGCTGGATCCATAAACTGGTTTACACTAAAGTATATTTAACTGATGAAGACCAAATACAGGCATCTTTAGTAAAGGGTTTGTTAAGAGAATCAGGCAGGGAAAGGGAGGGCACATCTACTTCTTTCTCTTCACGCCAAGAAAAATACCTCTTATTTTGCATTTGGTGTGGTTTTTGTTGTGTTTTAGTTTGATCTGGTTTTTAAAGGCAGTCTTCGAAAAGTATAACAGCCAGATTTTATTCCTTACTTGTATTATGTACAAGAAACACAGGAAGATTTTTAAGTTCTCCACTCCAAGAAGGACATTAAATTCTTCTTTAAAAATAGAAAATCTTTTTCCTCGGCAGGAAAACAACAGCATCTGAAGAACAAACACAGCCTGATAACATGACAACAACTTAAGACTTCTGGAAATGCATTTTAGTTGTTTTAAATATTTCTGTGTGATTAGAAAGGCTGTGGGATGTCTGTAATAGTCTCTTCCTGTGCCTTTGAAGTGAGTCTCCCAAACATCCTTTTTGTGTATGTGAGCTCTACTTTAACTCCTCTATCTCTGGTTTACAGGACTCCCACTTACTTCTTATATTTCACCAGCAAGTCCAAAAGCAGCTCAGTTCCAGTGACAACCTGCCCTTCAAGACAGCAAACAGCAGTAATCACAATAGCACATAGAGCCTTTCCAAGATACGGCAACATGGAGTTCTTAAGTTTAATTTGGTCATATTAACTCAAAGTTTGTCCCAAAAAGTGCAACTTGCTGCACATCCTTTTCCCCTCAAAATATGCATCATCTCCCTGGGAGCAAACCTTAGCTCCCCTTTGCCAGGCTAGAGGAAAACATTGCCACTAAAATCCAGCCTTGGAAGTTCTGAGAATCAAGTCTAACAGGACTTCTCTTGCAAGAAAAAGCCCCTCCAACCTCCAGTGCAGGTAGTTACACTTATTTGTTAATGTCTACATGCCTACATCTTCCTTTTCTATTGCTTACTACATTAACTAAGCCATATCGCAAGGAACCTGCTACACACATTGTTCACAAAAATATACTGCCAACATTTTCTAGGCAAATAGGACATATTTAGTGTTTTATAACACTTTAAAAGGTTTTAAAGAGCAATCACTTACCTTTATTCATGCAAAGGAAGGTGCTAAGTGCTGTCAGAAAAGCAAACTTAAGGCATACCTTAGACTGCTTCTCCAATAACTGCACACTTAATGTTTTATGTACAGTGACGGGAGGAAACCTGAAGTGTAAACTGAAAGCAATGAGCAATCTCAGCTCCTGAGGTTCCCTTCATTTAGGAGGCAAACCTCATATTTGTGTATATAGAATTAACAAATCCAATTGCTCTCTATCAAAGCAAACGTCCCCATTAAGCACTTGAAGCAGAACAACAACTTATAAACACTTAAAATGCTTTCTTACAAACAAGTGTCTTGACAATTCTAAAGACAATTGATATGTCTCTTGAAGCAAAATTAGCAATTAATCCAATCAAGCCAGAATTTGAAGATGGGAGGAAAAAAAGGAAGAAAACTATCTTAGACTCCAGTCAATAGACTTTTTGGGGTTTGAAATGAAGAAAGTCATTTTCCTCCCAAATTTAACAATATGGCATCATAAGAATTGATCTTTCAAGTTTCATTTCTACTTTAAAGATGTATTTAAGAGCTCAGCAAGAGAAAATTATTCTTACTTTTCAAAAACACTGATTATTTGGCTGTCATTTCAACACACCAAACTCCTTTCTCATCCCTGCCACTGCTCTAACAGCAAGCACAGGACAAACCACTGGAACTCCATAAGCACATACAGTACATAGCTGAATGCATCCTTACAAGTGAAAGGCTTTAATAGACCAAGGAGAGGGAATGTATACATAGTAGCGTCAAACCTGATTTGGAAGGGAAGATTAAAATAAGTAAATAAAGAAAGAAATCTGACCTTTTTTTAATCTTCTCCCAGAAGTCAGGTCACTGCAAACTGAATCACATGATGTACAGTTTAGAGCTTTCAGAGTTCAGCATGAAACAAAAGCAATTTTCTATAGTTTGATGGGAAAAGTGTTAAGAGCACATGGCTGAGCTTGTTACACAACCTTACCAAAAGGGATCCAGCTCACCCAAGTCATCATTGTAGACTTACACGCTTCTTGTCTCTGGGTGCAGTTCAATGAGAGCAGGGGGGCAAATCTAATTGCCTGTGGCCACTGAAGTGGCAGTCACTGGGGTTGTTTAGTTCACTTTCTATCACTGAAGGTCTGAACCAGCTTTCCCTATTCAACAAGAGGCTAAGTGCCTCTGCTGTCTTCTCATTAAAACATATCCTCGAGCTCTCATTGAGCTCACAGTGCTACACTCAACAACACAGGTAACATTAGGCACATGGAAAAAGCAATGAGGGGGCTCAAGGGTGAGACACATGAACTGCCAGCCTGGCTCTCAAAAGCTGGTGAGAAGCCGAGCTTCTTATATTGCAAAAGATCCACCAGCGTGTCAGCATTTTGGGGTTTGGTGTTGATGAGTAATTGTTTGCTATTTCTCAGACTTGTTTTAGTACTGTCAAGACTGGAGTTCATCAAGAGTCAAAACAAACCCATGCTTTAACCAGAAAAAAGATGTTCTACCACAGAGAAAGTACATAAGGAGCAAGGGAAACAGAATTAACTAGAAGAACAGAGTAAACTATCTTGAGCTCTTACTAATGACAAATACATCCCCACACAAGCTCAATTTGTACTGCTGCTAACCCACAGGAATGGCCTTTAATTGCTCTGCTGTTTCACATTACAGCTGACCGCTTGGTACAGAGCAAAACATCCTCA
This sequence comes from Coracopsis vasa, assembly GCA_026283785.1. Taxonomy (NCBI): domain Eukaryota; kingdom Metazoa; phylum Chordata; class Aves; order Psittaciformes; family Psittacidae; genus Coracopsis; species Coracopsis vasa. The sequence continues at coordinate 40,207 of JANHGB010039462.1, forward strand.
GCTCTTCGTTCAGCTGCCACTCACTGGGGTTTTGGCAAAAAAAGCCAATGTTTTGTAGCATAAATAAGGAATAAAATACAAAAAGTACTGACTCTAAACCTCTTATTTCTGCTTGGCATATTCAAAACAACCAAAGCACACTCTGCCATGCCCTGTTCTTAAAAAAAACCCACAACTCACATGTATCCAACACACCCTTCTGGCATAACTTCTACTCACACGGAAATCACTAACACAGAGACATCATTTTTATAGATAAGCAGGGCTTCTGTCTGATAAAAAGGAAGCTAACACTGTAACCAAGACGAGATACTGACAGGATATGTATTTTTTGGCTGTTTTACAGATCTCATTAAATTGATAGTCTTGTTCTTTTGAAGCTTGTCTGAGATAAACTTGCAGAATATTAATGTCCCTAAATTACTGTATTGGTTTCAACATCTTTATTGATTACATTGTTTTCCCAGGCTCTTATCAGCTGCAAGTATTAGGCAGCAGTAACACAAAACCCCTAATCTTGAGCAAGAGGAAATACTGCTACTGACAGCCTAAAGGTTCTTCTGAGTGTCTAGACCATATTTTCAGGTACTTTTATATAAAAGGAGATTTAACAGCCCATATATTATTCTTATTTACTTCTGATTACAATCACATACCTCTTCAATCTCACGGCAGGAATGCCCACTTTAACCTGCAACTGTAATCTACAGTAGAAGTTATTTTAACTGGGTTTTTAATATCATCCAATAACATCAGTCACAGGTAAATTTATGGTGAGAGTTTTAGAAAGAACTGCTTCTGTGTTCAACTGGAATATCAATATCTTTCAGACAGAAAATTGAAGTTAAGCTTGTTGCTTTAATTAAGAACTATAAAGCTCAAGCACAGATTATTTCAAAGCTTTTCACAGTACATATCTCACCTCTGACAGGAGCAGAAAACTCCTAGTTTCAGTAAATAGGGAAGGTTAAAAACCTTGCTAATGTACAGAACACACACAGCTGATAAATGATGGTATTTATCAAGAAAACTGATAGTGGAACAAATAAAGTAGAAAATGCCTCAGGGACATACTTGTCTTGTCAGTAGCTGCATATTCCTACAAGTTACTTGTATTAAAATGGCACAAAGGCATCAGCTACCACTGAGGCTTCATACATGGTGGATGCATTAAGTATGTAATACACTCTAGGTAAAATGAGTTTTTGCCAGAAACCAGACCACAGCAAGACTTAGACAGGGGAAGTTCAGGCTGGATATAAGGAAGAAGTTCTTTACCGTGAGGGTGGTGAGGCACTGGAACAGGTTGCCCAAAGAAGTGGTGAATGCTGCATCCTTGGCAGTGTTCAAGGCCAGACTGGAAGTAGTCTTGGGTGACATGGTCTAGTGTGAGGCAGGCGGTTGGAACTGGATGATCCTAAGATCCTTTCCAACCCAAACCATTCTGTGATTCTATGATTAGAATCTGAGGTACAAAGTTTAACCAATCTGAACAGGAACACCCAAAAGCCTCTCTAATTCAAATCCAATGTAAGTCAAATTAAGGCTATATTGATTTAAAGGATGATTGAAGCCATCAGCTGCAAGAGCTATACCCTAAATCTTTTGTTTCATACCTTGTAAAGCACCCAAATATAAGTATGCAACACTACTTGTGAGTGCTATACTTAATAAGTTAATCCTAAAACATGAATTTAAATCCTAGGTTTTTGCTTAGTCTAGCCTCTCATTTAGCTATCACATCATTTCCCACAGAACACATTCAGAGCCTGTTGCTCAGTTACTGGTTTTAACAAATCCAACAGCACAGGAGCTCAGTATCTCTAACCCTTACTGACTGTCTCAGGCCTCCCCACTTAATGAAGCACATTTCTCACTCAGCTGTCCACAAGCTGGAAAGTGAGCTTAGCTGCAGGAAAACGAATTACAAGCATCCCCAGACACATGTGAATAAACCAAAGACATTTCAGATTTACAGTGCTGCCTTCAAACCTCCTCTCTCCCAGCTCAGGGAGGATTTGAACAGGACTTCAAAGAAGCCTGAGTTCCAATTAAAACACTGTGACCACCCCAGGGACGCAGAAATATTCCTCTGATTAGTGAGATGCGCTCTTTGAACTGTTTAGCTGAAAAAAGCATTCGGAACTTTGAGAGAGAATGACTGCATTTGTGCAAAGTAAAAACTTTCTTTTTTAAAGTTTCTAAAAATTTACTATTCAAAGTGAAGGACAAATAATGTTTCAGACTAAAAGTTTCATGGAAGCCCATTAACACATCAGCTCCAGGCATCTAATAATAAACATGAGACATGGCATAACCTCAACATCGCAGTCCCAGTACAAAGCAGATGACAAAAGTCAGAACAGAAGAGCCCAAAATGTCATATTGTTGCTGTGGTTTGTGCTGGTGCCTCAGTACCACAGACAGGCAGTTCAAAATCCCAATCTCACCAGCCCTCAGAACCACTCTCCTTCCAGGGCATAGCGCATCAATCTCACTTCATTTTGAAGCTCTGCTTTCTTCCCTTAACATTCCAATCTCGCAAGCTGCACATATAAAGCACCTCATATCACAGAATCATAGAATAGTTAGGGTTGGAAAGGACCTTAAGATCATCCAGTTCCAACAACCTGCCATAGGTGCAGACACCTCACACTAGACCATGTCACCCAAGGCTCTGTCCAACCTAGTCTGGAACACTACCAAGGATGGGGCATTTACCACTTCTTTGGGCAACCTGTTCCAGGGCCTCACCACCCTCACAGTAAAGAACTTCTTCCTTATATCCAACCCAAACTTCATCTGTTTAAGTTTAAACCCATCACTCCTTGTCCTATCCCTGTCCTGTCCCTCTCCAGCATCCTTGTAGGCCCTCTTTCAGATACTGGAAGGCTGCTATACCCAAGTCCTTTGACATACCGTGACAATAAAACAGTAGCCGTCAGCCTTGGCAATAAGCACAAATTGAAATAAGAAGTTCTTCCTTTCTTCCTACAAACCACCATACACCCCAAAGAGAAAAAGAGAGAAAGAAGAAACCAACCTCTCAGTCTCTCATTCCCAAAACTAGAGTTGGATTATATAGTCTGGAAGTTTGGACACCAAGAAGAACGATGAACATTCAGAACAAAGGCTGGGAACTGAGTCTTAGAGCATGCCAAAGCAGTCAGAGGTAAGTAGATCTATGATTCTATCTAATAAACCTGCCTGTGAAAGCCAAACCCCAATCGACATCATCCACAAATAATGTCAAATGGAAACAGAAGCAAACTTTAAGACCTGTTCATAGAAAGTGGTACTGTAACAGTGTGATCACATTAAAGATACAAACAGTGGCAGTTCAGCAATTACCGTTCTCCTTCTGCTCTCAAAAACTGGTACATGCGCTTAGTGCCTGCATAAAGCACAGGGGTCAGAGCAGCCAAGAGCAGTTATGACTTCCCTGTGTCATTGCTACAGGCTCCTGTGACTGGGATTAAGATACGGACTGGATTGGTGTCACAAGCACTTTGACACCATCTTGGCCCACTGCTGTCATCGTGCTTTGGTCACTTTCAATGCTGGAAGCTGTCAGGGGAGGAACTACTGAAATGGGATGGTAAAGCTCCGGAAGTTTGAAATGTATTCACAGAAGAGAAGGAGCTTCTATTCTCTCCATTAAAACAAACATCCCTGTTTCACACCACTTCTGCATCCTTCCTTGCACGCACATTTATCTTCAAGATCTTATTTCATCACATTGCACAACAGAGCATATAGGCCTACCCACCACCAGTTACCTTTTCTTTGGTGAACAGCCAGTAAAAACCAACCACACAACAATAAAAGAATCAAAAAACAACCTTCTAGAAGTCTTCACCATGTCCACCTCCACTGGAGATCTCCTTGCAGCTTCTTGAGTCTGCTCACTGCTCCTGTGACTGCAGTACAGCTCCACACTTGAGAAAAAGATGCATCTGACATTCCTAACTCTTCAGATTCCACTTGAGCTTGATTGTGGAGATACTGCCAAGCATTTATAACTTAAGTGTAAATGACAGTCCTATACAATACTTATTGTATGAATAATTCTGATGCTAAAGAGATCTACTTTGGACAACTGTTTCAGTGAGCAAGCACAAATGAAAGCCACAGCCATTAAATCACAAAATGATTCAAAGTCACTCGTGCAGAGCTACTTCAGCTCCTTTCATCCTAATTTGGAATTCTCAAGTTTTCCTGCCATGCTACCAAGAAAATATTTACTTCAACCATTCTGTTGAATAATCTGAACCTTTGCCAGCTAAAAGCCTTCTCCAAACTCAGCTCAAGCCTCTTTCCTCTGCTGATCCACAGCTTCCCTCATAAAACCCTCCACTTCAGAAGCATCTCAAAGAAATAGCGCCAGAATAATGCACTTCTTGTAGAACTCAGTACCTCTATCCATTGTGTTCCATACTTAACCTTTGCAAAGATAGGATTAAAGCAAAACCATAAAGGCTTATGGAAAACAAATCCCCCTGCTCAGAGTAACTTTGCAAATGCAGATGTTTAGAGAACATTTGGCACATGCTTAGCATTTACTCTTCGCACAGTCATGTACCAAGACCAGGATTTCTGAACTGTTACATTTTTCTTCTATCACACTTACTGTAATGTCTTCACAAGGAAAAGAAAAATCTGCACACAGCATGTAGAATCATAGAATAGTTAGTGTTGGAAAGGACCTTAAGATCATCCATTGCCATGGGCAGGGACTCCTCACACTAAATCATGTCACCCAAGGCTTTGTCCAGCCTGGCCCTGAACACCGCCAGGGATGAAGCATTCACAACTTCCCTGGGCAAACCCATTCCAGTGCCTCACCACCCTTACAGTAAAGAACTTCTTCCTTATATCCAATCTAAACTTCCCCTGTTTAAG
>JANHGB010039462.1:45165-68639 GCA_026283785.1 Coracopsis vasa
CCATTCCAGTGCCTCACCACCATTACAGTAAAGAACTTCTTCCTTATATCCAATCTAAACTTCCCCTGTTTAAGTTTGAACCCATTACCGCTTGTCCTATCACTACAGTCTCTAATGAAGAGTCCTTCCCCAGCATCCTTACAGGTCCCCTTAAGATACTAGAAAGCTGCTATGAGGTTTCCACGCAGCCTTCTCTTCTCCAGGCTGAACAGCTCCAGCTTTCTCAGCCTATCTTCATACAAATACATATGACAGAAAGAAGATGTTCTGAAATTCTTGTAACTAATGCTTATGTGTGCAAAGAGCTTTTTATAAGCTCCTCTGTGAGATCCTCCAAGTAAGAGGATGACTGAGCAAAACAAACAAGCAGCCACATCTTTAAGTGCTACCTTTCATTATCAGGACATCTCCTGAACTATTCCAACAGTGCAAAAAACATACAGAAAGGTTTCGCATGTGAAATCAATACCTCTTTGCACAGGCATCTGGCTGCCCTTTGAAGCTGAGCTCAGGCAAACTACATCCATCCTTTTTCACCTTCAAAACCCTGAGGGAATGGGCACAATTACAGTAGTGAAAGATTCAAATCTATCCTACAAAGAAACTTTTTGCTTCAAACCCAGGTAACTACATAAACAATCACAAATCCCATGTGCACATTCACTCCAGTCTCTAAAACTATTCATTTTTTATCAGGCTTAGAATAAAAGCTCAACCATAGAGCTTCTCAGAAAGGAGAAATGAGACCTGTATATTGATTCTGTATCAGGGCTACCTCAGAAATGAAGGGGAAGAACATAATAGTTGAAACAAATGTTGCCCACACGTCCTCCCTTCAGAAAACACAAAGCCTTTAAATACACAAAACCAGCTCAAGTGTATAGTCACCCTCTGAAAACTCATCAATTACCTAAACTGGGCTGTGTGGCAGAGAGCAATAGAAATGAGACAGGGTCAAACCAGCCCTGGAATTAATTTGGGAGGAGAAGAGGATTTATTTCAAGAGGGAGGGATTTTATTCTCTCTTTCCCTTCTCCTACCTCACTTGCCAGCAATCATCATGGCCCAAAGAGAGAGCAGAAAAAAATTTCATTAATAAATTTATTTCAACTTTCTTTTCAATGATGCTCAAAATGTATGCAAATCCGTTCATTATTAGGTTTAAAAATTCCATTTCATGGGATAATCAGACTTCAAAAAACTCAATTTTAGTTTTAATCAGATTTTAACAAGGATATTAAGTCCATTTCGTTCAGAAGAGGGGAGAAACAGGGAATTTAACGCCAAATGTATTCAAGCTTAGCCCTGGGAGATAATTAAATAAAATTAATTTGGCAAGGGCTGTCTGTCAATGGAAAGGCTCCAGACAGCAGAGCACGGTTCTGAAAGAAACAAAAGCAGTTCATTACTGTACAAACAGATACAAAGCTTATTGTTCACACAGAAGGGAACTGCAGCTCTTCCACAACTGCAAGACAACCTGAGCCCTCGAGCTGCCTCTTGACAGACACAGCAGTTGGTGGAGGAAAGGGTAGTTATTTCCTTCTCATTTCAGCTGAGTCCTTTAAAGTCCCCTAGCACAGGAAGGATGGAAAATGCAGCGGACAGCTTACACACAACCAGAATGATTTCAGTGAAGCACAGAAAAGGACAAGAAAGAACCCAGTGAGAGACAGCTCCTTAAACCTATGAAAACCCACATGCAATTTGAGGCTGCTGGCAAGATTCCTGACAGATACAATTCCATCAAATTCCATGCAGTGATTTAGTTCCACCATCGATCATAGAATCACAGAATAGTTTGGGTTGGAAGGGACCTTAAAGTTCATCCAGTTCCAACCCCCTGCCATGGGCAGGGACACCTTTCACTAGACCAGGTTGCTCCAAGCCCCGTCCAACACTGCCAGGGATGGGACAGCCACAGCCTCTCTGGGCATCTGAATCCCAAATTAATACCAAAAGAATCCTGTTCTCCCTAACAAATCCATGGATTGATATGAATGCTAAAACCTTGGGAACTGCCCTTCTGATGTTTCAATGCTTAAGAGCCAAATATTTATTCTGTAACCCGTACAATCTTAGGCACAAAGTGCAGCTCTTTTAACACTGTGTACTACCAGATTGGTCTGACACTTACCTACTAACATCATACAGTATTAGAGACTGTGCATGAAAGTGAGTTCTGGCAAATACTTAACATTCATCATGGAAACATGAAGCAGAACGGTTGACTCTAAAGCAAAGTTCAGGATTTGCTTCGTATCCTCCAAACTCTTCCCCAGCATGGGACACTTTAAAGATTTGGCTGGACAGGACACTGAGACATCTTGTCTAGACCATGATTTTGCCATGAAAGATTGGATCAGATGATCCTTGAGGTCCTTTCCAATCTGACATTCCATGAAACTCTACTGATCTAGACACACCATCAATGGAAAAGAACTGTACAGGGTTCAAGAAACAGACAAACATTCTAGAAAGAAGCTGTTCTCAATATGTAACTACAGTCAGAAGACTGACACTGAGAAACAGTTTGTTTCAGCAGTTCTCATAAGCCATAAATGGGAGCACATGCATTTTCCAATATCTTTGTCCACCCAACTGGAAAGAAAACAAATTCAGAGCACTTTTCACTCTTCCTCTCTACCACCCTTCCAAATAGATCAGTTGTCAAGAAGTGCCAATTGCATTTCCCTTGCCAGCTACTTGAGATAGGCAAGCCAATAGGTGTTGTGTGACCTTGACAAGTGGCCAGCTATCTAGAAGGCAGATGATGTCTTTGCCAAAGTCACACTGGAAACCATCAGGCCTAAATGAAAGGCTTGTCACAAAACAGGCTTGATGCCACCAACCTTGGCTGCTATATTTGCAGAAACCCACCTGAAGCCACAAAGCTTCACCTCTGGGAATACAAAGAGGATGCAGAAATTTTATGTGTAAATGCACTTACAAAGCTGACTAAAACAGATAAATTCATAACCAGGTTAAAGTATCATCTTCTGAAGTAACCCAACAGCAGAGCTGTGAGGTTAATCAAGGAAAACTGTCTAAACTAACTGATGAAGAGCTGACTCCTCTAACTGAGCATACTGATACTCAACACATTCGGAGTCAAAGCCAGATATCCCATTTCTGTCCTCCTTAGAAAAGTCAGCAGGAGGGTGGCAAGGCCCTGGAACAGGCTGCCCAAAGAAGTGGTGAATGCCCCATCCCTGGCAGTGTTCAAGGCCAGGTTGGACAGAGCCTCAGGTGACAAGGTCTAGTGTGAGGCGTCCCTGCACACAGCAGGGGGTTAGAACTGGGTGATCTTAAGGTCCTTTCCAACCCAAACTATTCTGTGATTCTATGAGTTCAAGCCCTCGCTGAACAGCTTCATCTGTACCACAGAAAGAGGATGATTTGTGTCATCAGAACAGAAGTTAACTTGGTCAGCAAGGTGTAACTCAGAAAAATCCAGAATTTCCTACTTCTTCCTACCCAAAAACATGATCTTCCCTTCACTACACTGTTCATATCAGAGCATCTCTGGAAGAGAGTTTATACAAGTAATGAGAACTCAAAAGCAATTCCAACAAGAACAACGCGTGATAGAACATAGTTCTTGCAATAGTTGCCGATTGCTTCCCACAAAGAGGCACAGCAATTGTTAAACTTCACTGACAAAAGAGTTGAGAATAGAGAATCTGTAAGGATTGACTCAAAGTGGTACTAGAGAGGAAAGAAGAGAGGCTTGAAATCAAGCAAATACCTTTCTAGAAAAGCCAAAAGTATCGCTTTTGAAAGGTCAGGCTCTCTGTCAGATCTCATTTCCGTTTATAGCAAGAGGCAGTAAAACTTGAGAGCTGCTTCAGTGTGCAGAGGTTTCTAACACACTATTCCAAAATGTATCATCCTCTTACAAAATGCCATTGTGCAACAGACATGACTTCATTAGAACAAACATTTCACCGCCAGGTAATGACCAAAATAGGTGCAGAACACATCTTAGTCCGTCAGCAGCCACTAGAGAGAAAAGAAAACCACTAAAAACACCCAAACACACAAACACAATAATCACCACACAAAAAAGCTTTGCCAAGGCACTGCTTGCATTTTGCATCAGTGGCAAGGAAGGAAAGAAGGTTCTGTACACCTTCAGCTCTTAACTGCTTTGGCTACACGAAATAGTTGGGCATGTATTATCTTCTATCTTGCTGCAAAGGCCTGGCTCCACCTTCCACAAGCTATTCTAACTCCACAGAAAGCTCCATTGGAAAACAGGAGCCCTGAGCTATCCATATCAGTGTTGGAAATACCCTCTTCTCCATCTCCTGCCAGCCCCTGCTAAAGGAAGCTAGTCCTTCCACTCACCACTGGCTCAGGAGGCTCTTGGGCTCCTATCAGCAACCCTTTTCTGCACTCACCTCCCACTATCTTCCTCCACAGTATGACCAGAACTCCAAGAAGCACCTCCCAGGCCATCTACAGAGGCACTTGAACACCTCCACCTTCCTGGAAGTTTTCTCCTGGTGCATCCTATGCATGTGAATTAACAGGCATCCTGTTGTAAACAAGTACAGAGCCCTTCTTCTAGTCCTTTCAACTGCACGTACTGCATTTTACAAAAGAAGTCTGTATTCAGCTACCAATTCCATGGAGCCTTGTGCTTTGTTTCACTGAATTTTGTCCCACTTCTTTACTCTAATCCTTAGGGCCACTCAGATCTGCACATCCAGCTTTTGGGTAATTACAAATCTTCTGAACCTGGCATCATTAGCCAAGTTTTATCAGCACACACCAAATTTTTGCACCAAAACCATTAACAGAAATACTAAATGAAGCAGATCCTAAGGCTAATCTTTGAGGAATTTTACTTACCCTTGCATTTTCCTTTCAACAATATTAAATCTATCCCTGCCTAAATAATTCCTTATACACCCTCCAATTCTTCTTTTAATTTTCATCTTCTCCTGCATGGTTTATACTTTATACAAGTGGCTCTCTTGCGAAAGTATTCAGTGAAGTTCAAATAAATAAGATCTACTGTGGTTTATTTGATAGAGTAATCAAGTTTCCAGACAAAAAAAACCTTAGCCTGGCACAATCCACCTTGGTCCTCCTTGATCCACTGAAGGAGGTAGATTCCTTGCACATCTAAGAGAGAGGGAAGGCACAGCATGTCAAAAGAAAATTCAGAACTGAAACACTGACAGATGCTGAAATGGAAATGCAAAGGTGAAATTAAAAATGAGCTAGAGATTACAGTGACATTGGGTTTGTGCAAATGGCCAAATGAGAAGCTGAATAAGAATCAAGGATGAGCATTTTGAGTTCTCTGACAGCAGCAAACCATCCCCTTGCTCATTAGTCTCTGCTATTTAAATGATAATTTCACTTTAAGGCAAACAGGACTGCTTAATGCAGGAAAAGTGGCTCTTTATAAAAGCCTCTGTATTTTTGAAAGCTTCTCCTTCACAGCAGAGTGAGCACCTAAGTTCAAGCCATTTACACATAACGTGGGTCACTACATGCTGGAAGAAAGCAAGCTACTTTCAGCCAATTGTTTTTCAACAGCATTCAAACACTGATTTAGAAGTGTTTGACTGGTGAGTCCCCTGTAGCAAACAAATCACCAGCTATGCAGAAGCCACCACCAGCACACATTTCTAAACTCACTTTTGTTCCTATTGGAAAAAGCACCTTAAGTTTATTGATTTGGGAAGTGGCTCTATATTCAAGTTGGGACAACGTTCCATATTCTGATAAAAACAATGAAAATGGAAGTGAGATGGAAAAAGAAGTGATATTTTCCAGTTAAAAGGGTCCACTGGCATCTTCCAAAGTAAAGTTCTTATTCCTCTGGTAAGAATCATCCATCTTTTCTTTGATATCATTACTCTCCACACAGTTCCTGTAGGCAAACTACCAAAGTTCCTCAAATTATGCAACAAAGAAGATGGATAATGTGCTAAGCTCTTGTTCAATAGTTTTCTCTGTCTCCAGAATGCCAGATCTCTGATCCTGGAAAGACAGTTTCTTTAACTAGTCCCAGAGCTTTGAAATGCAAAGCAAGGACAGACATCTTTTTGATGTGAGCTTGCTTACTTCTGTCTCTGATTATACATTACAGCCTCGGTCTGCCTGGATATCAGGTGTTCATCCATTATGTTTTACACTCTTCCTTATCTTGCCTTTAGTCTCAAAGACTTATTACTCTGATATATTCAAATGGAAACAAAAGCACTAATGGCAAAGAGAAAGAACAGTAATATTTTTGAACATCAGAGATAAGTACAGCTTTTGGGGAGAAAATTAATATCAGATAGGAAAATCTGGCAGAAAGCTTTGCCCAGCACTTCAGTGAAGTACTGACAAGAACAGACCTACAGGATTATAGGCTATCTATACAAAGATGTGCAGATTGTCACCACATTAACATTAAGTGGATCAACAGCATAAGAATGGGAGAAGCCTAAACTCTGGCTAAAGCACAGGTTTGACATCAGGCATTCAAACACCACATTTAAATACCTCACTCCTTTACAAAACCCAGACATGGCCTGAAGTCTCCTAAAACTGCATTCTGACTCCTCTGAACTGCAGCTTCAGATATTGAGATGACAAAGGAACATTTTCTCTCCACCACGCACAAAAAGCATTCTGTCACAGAAAGCTAAAACCTAAGGCACTGCAGAAATTGAAGAATAATGTATATTTTAAACATAACAAGATAACAAAGCACAGAAGAGCTTAGAGCAATACTCCAGCATATGCTGTATGTCACATTCAATAGGTGACAGCTGCCTCCAAGACTTCTCCATGTAAATTATTGTAAGACATTGTGATTAGTTTTCTCTTGAAACCTCTACCTCACTCTCTAAAGACAAAGATCCCCTCTGGAACAATTCAGGCACTTCTCCCTCAAGATTTTAAATGCTTCAAAAGCAATGCTTTCATCTTTTACACGTATACTGAATACACAACTTTTACATATAAAATGATCCTCATCCTCCATTTTCATCCTGGCTGCTCACTGCCACTTCTATCTGCCCTGCCCTGGAACAACACAGGCATTCCTGCACCCACACAGTAAACTGATGAGAGAAGCAATCCACGTGAAAGCTGGTTTCCATTCTAGATTACTTCTTGCTCTGCAGAACCTCCTCCAGCTGCAGTGCTCACAGACCCATAAAGTACCACATAAGAACAGAACATTTGCACACAGATGCTCAAATCAGAAGTCAAAGTACATTTGACCTCTTTGAAGAGTGAATTCTTTAACATTTACCAAGCCTTCAATGGAAAGCAAATTTTTTAATGACAAAATTAAGCTCTTAAAAGTAACTAAAATGTAGTACTGTGTCTATTCAGGACATCAGCAGACACCATCCCATGAGGTAAGCTGAGACCTCACAAGTATAAAAGCTTCCTCTAAGCAGCACAGCTTCTCTTTTTGTTTGGGTTTTGTTGTTTGTTTGTGGGGAGTTTTAATTAGTGTTTCCCTCTACGTGGTGTTTATCTTGGGTTTTGGTGCCTTGGGAATTCCCACTGTGAGCAGACAGCTTGTTTTGCACTGGGAATCTCCTAAACAACAGTCATGCAATTCTCAGTATGTTCACAGATCATAAATCACAATTATTTACTTAAAACTTAGATATACAAAATGAAGTTTCAAGATCCTCATATTATGCTACTTATGATTTTCTTCTCCAATTAGAGACTTAGCTCTAAAAGTAGGGGGCACCATTAGTCAACCCAGAGAAATCCATTCCCCTTATCCGCCCCAAACATGGAAATTAGCACTTCAGCTCAGGGCAGTGGTGCAGTTACCAAGAGCAGTCAGCAAACACTTTTTATTAGATCCATTTCTTGCTTGGTAACAAAAGACCAGAGGGATACAATAGGCTACTCCAATAACAATATCTGCTCAACTATGGAGCAATCATGCCAGAATTAGGGCATTACTGGAACCAGCAACAGTAACCCTCAAACCTTATCTTGCTTGGTTACAGTTAATGAAGTATCCAGAAACAGGAGCAACTCGCATCATTTCAACATGCACTGCTTTGGGTATCTGTCAACAGATTTTTGAGGTTTTTTAAACCAGTAACCACTTATTCATAATGGACATTCAGAGGAAGGTAAATTACCACCTTGTGAGAAAGGAGAAGATTATGAGCTTCATTCACTACTGCAAAGACATTCAATGTCTGGTATGGAAGAGAGCACAGAGTAGCGAAGCATAGTTAATCAAGATTCAAAAAGCAAAGTAGAGAACTCCAATATTCTCCCTTCTTTCCTATTCACTGGGGAAAAAAGAGCACTAATCCACCACTAAATGCAGAATCAAGAAATCTGATTCCCTTTTCCCTCCCTCTCTCCTCCCTTTCCTCCCTTCCCCCAGCTCCAAAAGCAGAATGTGCATAGGAGGACTTCCCGTACTGAGTGTAGCACCTGTGTAATTACAAATTACAACTATGCTATCCACTGTACTAAACAGAGATACTTCCCACTTAATTAAACCCTTTCTTGGAGAGGAAATGCATGCACATTCACACTATCTCCTCTTCTTATCTGGTCTCAGACATTGCAGGAAGCTAGGCCCCAAGATTTGTCAGCCAGCCAGCCCACAGATGTTTCCACAAGAAACCCAGGTCAGCACTAACAGGTTCATTCTTTGGCTCTAAGGGACAGGTCAGCAGATCAGTGGCTGCTGCCTGCACCTGGCAGGCTCCACTAAGTGAAAATGGCCCTTAAGCACTGGCCTGAATTCCTGTTAGATATGCACTTCTCTTTCCAGACCCAGGCAGCAAGCACATAAACAGCTAGAGCAGCTTAATGCACTACCATCAGTGAAGCCAACTGAATCTGCCCTTGCAAACTGAAGGATGAATATCAGTACTCTCCAAACTCATGCTTCATTAAACCAAGAGTCCCTCCAGGTCAGCCTTACACCAAAGGCACTGAGATCTCCCAATATAACCGCAACTGGATATGACTCAAGAATGTCCAAGACCATGTCTGGAGCCTCTGAGCTGATCTCTCTGCTGCTTCCTTGTGATGGGCATGGAAAACAGGAATATGATTCCGAAGACACGAACAAACTCTTTTGCTTTATCTTCCACAAATATGTGTAACCTTTCAGCAAAACTCCAGTCTTTTAAGACTTGAAATATCCTGCTACTTATGCATGAATATAAAGACAAATTCAGCATTAAACCTTGTCAGCTACTATCAGTGACTATCAATATCCTCAGTATCCGAGTCACTACCTCATCTTTAAAACATACCAGATACATCCTGCAGTGCAGAATGATACAAAATGATATGTACCTGTTTATGGATAGCAAAGTCACCCGGCTAATTTATTAGAGGACAAAGGCAATACCAGTCAAACAGACAAGCAGCCGCAAAAAAAGCTTATTTAGATGAAAAGCTCATAGAATAAGAACCCTCTTTTTTGGATATCTCCTACATGCTGCAGAAGGGAAAGTCAAACAGTAACAGTGCTGCTCTGGAGGATGCCATTTTAAGGCTTGAGGTGGGGAGAGAAGAACCAGGCTTTGAAGAACTCTTATTAAACAAGACTAAATGTGTGGTGTAAATATGAAGTATGCAGAGCTGGTTTGAAAAACACTCTACTCTGTATGCTATTAGAGAAATATGCACAAATCTTTTTCACACCAAGTTACTACCCAAAGTACTGGACAAGGAGACAGCGACTGCATGCATGTAGCACTGATAGCAACATTCCTTACACTCACTGACCCTTCCTGAGAGCCCAGCTGATAGTTTTATATCAGGCTGAGCCTGCCAGACTGGAGCAGAAATCCAGTTTTCTTCAGTAGCAGGAGAAAGGACACCACCTCATCAATGGTTTTATGTGCCATCACTCACATAAAGCACCCGCTTCCTTTCGCACACAGCCTTCCCCAAGGATTTTTTGGTTAAAATACATGTTATTTAATGGCAGTTAATAAACTACCTGGGAAACATCTCTAAGCTAATAGTGCAACTCTAAAAAAGCAACCAAGTCTGTCATGGTTCTTCAGTGAAGACGGTCAACAACTCAATTACACAAATACTAGATCTTGAAGAAATACAACCTACATCAGCACATTCCAGAGAGACAGAGTATAAGCTTATTTTCTCAACACAACTCTTTCTTAATAAAAAGTCCTACAATATCCATACATGAATGTCCTTCTCCAAGGGAGTCAACCCAAAATAAGGAAGACTTTCTACTTGCAAAGCAACAATTTCAAAATTCAGCATTTTTTTTTCCTTTTACAGTTGAAACCAAATCCTACAGCAGGAGTGTGAAGTCAGAGCAACACATGACAAATGTATGAAAATCCCTGGCAGCGTAACAGTAACTCACAAAAAAAGACCTACAAGACCAAAAATCACATCCACTATAAGAGACAGCAAACTATACAAAGTAGGCAGTAAGAAGATCAAGATCCTAAAAGGACTTATAATTGACCACAAAAAAGATCAGGACATGCATAATGTGCATACATGAACTATACATAACTACAATGTGTATTAATTTATTGTCTGGGTATTGTGGAGCTTACAAGGATATAATAACAATTGTATAAGGTAGGTATAATTCTAAAGGCAAATTCAGGACAGAACATTGCACAACAGAACACAACACACCAACATGCTCTAGAGCTAAAGCTGTCTTTGCTTCCGTAGTTTATGAGAGCAAGAAGAAAACCGAGGAGCTTACAAGTGGAATCCAGAACCAGAAAACCTAAGATTAGCCTTTGAGTAAACTGTTAATGAACTTGTTTCCCCCCTACAAAAGGTGAAGCATTATAAACACATTGCTCTTTCATTGTTATCAAAAAGAGACCAGTGCTAAAGTCAGTAGGATTACCACTACGCTCCTAAAAGCTGCACCTCCTTTCCAAGTATTATCACATAAAATTACACTCCAAGGTCTGATCAGAAGCCAATCTGACAAAAAGCCTGCCGGGACCAAGCAATCAGTGAACAGAAACCACCGAGAGCAGACACAGAACAAGCCCTGTGGAAGTGCTAGAGGAAATTAAAAACCATCCTCCCCTAAAACACCACATTCTGTGCACGCTTAACTTACATTCTCTGTACCAATGAAGAGTATGATAAGATGCATTTCCTTTCTTCGTTGCTTATCTAGTTATTAGCAAACAGCATGTTGCTCTGCGTCTTTGGGACAACTATCCAACTTGCTCCTGTTTTCTTCTACTACAAGATGGGCAATTAACTCTTCTCTTGATAATTTTAAAGGTCTTTTCCAACCTAGTTGATTCTATGATTTTATGATTCTATGATTCACCAACAGTATACTCCAGGAACTTAACTACGACAATGATCTCTCATCATCTTCATCAATCCTGACTGAGAAGCAATGTAATTCATGATGTAAGAAACCTAAGTAACAACAAAAAAGACTGGGGAAAAAAGAGGGAGAAGGAAATCATCCAGCTCCACTTGCTACAATTTCATGCAAAAGATGATTTTTCCTCAGGAGCAATTCCCTCCTCTGTAAGAGAAGACGCCATTAATAGCACTAAACAATATGGCCCAATCAAAGCCTAGCACTTTCCAGTGAATATTCTGATTTTAAATGAAGGAGTTATTAGACTTCCACAGGCAGAATCACTTGGTTCCATTTCTCTCCCAGTGTGAAATTACCTCATTAAATCTTTAACAGCTTGAGGTAAGTAAAAAGCTTTTACTCTGCTGTCTGATAGCACACGTTTTGTGAAAAGGATTCATACTATTTCTGGCCATTCCTTGCCATAGGAGATGTAGCACAATTCTAACTCCATCTAAATGTATGTATCCTCAGTAGAGGCAGGAGAGGATCTCAGTCGTACTAGCATGCCTCTAGAGAAAGGTTCATTGTCCTCATTAAACAGAAAGCGGTGAGAAAACTCAGGGAGCTTTCCCAAGTCAAACACAAATATTTTCTATGTGAAGCAATAATGTGCCCAAAGCATAGGTGCATATTCAAACGCTCCTACTTCCAAACGATCCCAGCAGTTTGCAGATACAGCTCTGCTGTTGGGCACATGTAAGGAATGGAATAAAGAAGCAACTAGTAAAATTAGGTTCTGTGGTTCATGTTGCAGCTCAGGCCTTGATCCAGTACGACAGGTGATCTGTACTAGAATGCTGCTATCAAGATAGTTATTTACAAAGAAGCACCTCTCCTTCTAGTGTAACAACAATGTAAGCATTTAGAGAAGACAAAGTGGTGCTGAAACAGGACACATGAAAGCATAGTTACACAGAAAACCTTCTGCAGTGGAAGAAAATGACCAGAAAATGCACCATTTCCAGCCCCTTTATACCACATACGTACCAGAGATATTAAAAAATCTGGTTCAGTGCTCCACATGTCAGAAAGCTGTTAAATAACAGTACCCAAACTGACAAGCTTCTGTTACAAAACACCACTGGAGGGGTGAAGAGTCTTCCCCCTTTTATAAGAAACTGAGTTTATTCCATTTCTCATTAGCCAAAACAAAACAGTTCTTCAGCTGCTTTAGGAAAGAAAAGTCACCACAACATGATCTGGCAGTTTATTTTGATATCCGGATTTCAAAGAAATCATATTTACAGCGATTTGTCACAAGAATCCTGTCAACAGATTCTTTTCTCTGAACACATCCTAATATTCTTAAGAGTTCACTTCCTAACCTAGCAGAGTCTCTAACTAAACATGAATGTTTACACACAAGGAGTTCAGAGAACTCAAAACTGAGCCTTAGAGGCACTGTCAAGCTGACTTGGTGGAAAACAATTGTTAGCTCCCAAAGGTACTCTATAACAGTGAGTATCCTATGATTCTTCTCATATATAATAAAGTACTGGAAAAACCTCCACATGAAGAAGAGCTAGCAAGAAACATGACCAGCACACTGCAGAGATCAGATGATTCAGAGGAAACGAAAACCATTTAAAACTGTACCTCTCTGCAGAGCTGTGAGCACATACCTGATGTTCAAGCCAGTGCTCTGGTCCACTTTCTCCCAGCTTTTTAATTTTCCCAGAAGTTTCTGAAGCAGAGATCAAAAGAAGAGTTAGAGACACAGACAAATGTTCTAACAGCTCATTTTCCACAGTTTTCTCATAATCCTCCATTCAAAGTCAATGTCTTTTCCTCCTGTGGATTTCATTATCTTCTTATCTAGCATTTCAGGTTGTCATTCCCCATTCCTCACAAACGTTTTCCCTGTCACCACAGCTCTATGACACACAGAATCCATGTTACACTTCAGCACTGTAGATTACCTAACCCTGCGAGCTACCATCAGTGTACTAGACTTTGGTAGACCAGACTCCTGGCAGTGGAGAAGTAAACAAGCTGTATTCTCAATACCAATTCTGTACTAGCTGAAGTGCCTATTTCTCCTCCTCCAGTTTCTCCTCTAGCTTTTCACTTTTAGTCAATGCCAAATTGTATTATCCAAACCTGATCAGACACCAGCATAGTTATGCAGATCAACAGGTTCACAATAAGGTTAATCTCTCGACAGCTTGCCGTCTGACTGATATAGGCTGGGATGGAAGCAAAGTAATTTTACTCATCTGGGACCACATTCTGGCCC
Source organism: Coracopsis vasa (assembly GCA_026283785.1). NCBI lineage: Eukaryota > Metazoa > Chordata > Aves > Psittaciformes > Psittacidae > Coracopsis > Coracopsis vasa. The sequence continues at coordinate 58,755 of JANHGB010039462.1, forward strand.
CGCTGGCACTGGCAGTAATCCAAGTGCCTACCAAGGTTCTTACCACACGCCTGTTCAGCAACACCATACCTGGGCAGAGCTTAACACCAAAAATGACATTTCTAGCAGAAGAGAGGCAAGAAACAAACAGCAAGGCCAAAAAAGACACTATTAAGGAGATAGTTCTTTACATGAAATCTCCAGCTGAACAGCAGATTAACCTTTTGCGTTTGTCACCTTTATTGCCATAGCTCCTCTTATGCTGACATTTACGTCTGGGAATGCCTTGTTGGAACACATTAATTAAAACAAGTATCTCACCTCAAGTAAAAAATACAGGAAGAGCCTAAAAGACAGGAGAGGCAACAAAGGAAACCTCTATCCTGCTCACCCACCAAACATTCCCAGCTGCTCACCTCATTTTCCAATTCAACGGTCGCGAGTTGTGCTTGGACTTTCTCATAGCGTTCCAATTTTCTTTGGAGACCTTCTACCTCCTCTTTGAGCAACCCATTGTTTTCTTTCATTTCCCTGTAGTGAAAAAGAGAAACAACAATTAAAGAGCCAAGAAACTCAAGTCACCCGCACGAACTTCTGGATACACCTGGAATTACATTGAACAGATTTCATGGCATTCAGCTGACTCGCTTCTATACCCCTCACTGCAAAGCCACTGCTAAAACAGAAACTCAGTGCTATTAAACTGGGCTTTTTCCTACTCTAAGTGCCACCCTCATTACGTCCAAAGAACCTGAAGTTTCGTATCTGCTTCACTGATTGGCAAAACAGCATGAAGGGTAGCAAAAGGCTCCCTACTCCAATCTTCAGGCAGGCTGAACACAAGCTGGAACACAGCAAGTGGCAGACACTGGGGCTTTCTAAGTGCTCTGTGATGGCTGAGCACGTTTGACACTGCTTAAGGTGCGCAAGGCTGAGAAGATAAAACCGTTTGTAAAAAATGACCTTTAATCTGTTGATAGCACATTTCTGTGCATAACAAAAACACCCAAGCATGAGAAAAGATTCCAAGATAACTTATTTAAAATTATAATGAAACAAGAACAAAAACAAAGCCAAGAGACTTAATTATAGGAGAAGAAAAAGCTGGTAAGATCACGCATGTAACTCAAGGGGTTTTCTCTAAGATGCACCAAAAGATGGGAATTAAGTTTACTTTAACAAAATAAATATAAAAATCTCTAAGACAACTTATTTCATAGTTCACAGGAATTCAATTTTTCGAACTAATTGCACTTCAGAGACCCAGGTCTATATCAGAATGCTTTAGACATTTAAACTAAACTTTCCAAACCTGATGCTGGAACAACAGGCCTCTAAAACAGTGGCAACAATAACTAAGCAAAAAGAGTTATTAAAGACGAGATCAGCTGTCTCTATGCTCTACAGGGATTCCCTTCCCAAAGCTGTACAGAGCTCATCACTATCTTTAAACACTGAATTTTGTTCTAAAAAACAGATCACAGAATATATCTAACAAACATCCAGAACAATCAATACACATTCTGTGAGGCTCTCACTGTGTTTAGGGAGATTACCCAGATCCTGTCAAATCCTCTGGTAGCCATCACAACCCGCTCAATTCAGACACAGTACTTATATGTAACATTTAAGCTTCCTTCTAAAGTTTCCATATGGAAGCTCAACAGAGGGATTTGAAAGTACATATAGTGCAACTGTAGCAGGTGCAGAATCACAGAATATTTAGGGTTGGAAAGGACCTTAAGATCAACTAGTTCCAACCCCCCTGCCATGGGCAGGGACACCTCACACAAGCTAACCCTCTCAACAATTGAGCCCTTCTTTCACCTGAAGTAGGCATTTTCCTCCTTGAGTTGGCGCAATTCCCGCTCCATTTTTGGGAGACGAGCCAGTTCTGTCTTCATGTTCTTGACAATTAAAGCATCATGTTCCTGCTGGGAGAGCTTCTGTTCCAGATCCTAGAAAATATGGAATGGCAAGAGGACAGCAATGATTAACTTGGAACTCATAAAAGCTACTCCTCCATTGCACTTTTTAAACTCAAGTCAATGCCTTGCATGAAGTTGGAAGGAAACTCAGTGGGTCATCTGGCCCAATCCATCGCTCAAAGCAGGGATGACTCTTGCTCCATCTGTAACAACTGGGCTGGCCTCTCCTCTACACCTATTCACCTTAAGTTCCTAACAAAACAAGACCTCCGCTAATCATTAAAAAGGACCCACTTCTAGTGAACATTTTGCAGGGCAATTTTGTGCTCTGGCACAAGATCAAACACAGGGTTCCTGCAGAGCACTGCAGGATATAAATCACCTTTCCATTGAGAAAGCATAGGCAGATGCTTTTCCTCAATCAGTTGATACAACAAAGGTGAAGTGTGTCATGTTACAGTTAATCACAAGTAGTCTGGACCATCCAAGTCAATTTAGCCAACTTCAGCTCTTGCTGGTCACCAGATCAGATTCTTACATGACAAACTAATCCCTTACTTCTGCAACAGTACTTATGTTTAGAAAAATACCGTTCTGTTCTTCCATGGAAGAGATTAAAAACTAAAGCTTTATACAGCCCACAGAGTTTCTTACCTTAATCTTCTGTTCATATTCTGCTAGACAGGATTGGTTTGCTTGCAACATCTGGATTTGCTGACAAGCTTCTTGCCATTTTCTATTAGATGCACATACAAGAGGCATTTAGCACGCAGGAATCACTCATCAGAAACCACTTACATGCAGAAGTATCTCTGACAAACATTTTCAAACACTATTAACAAGGTATATGGTACTGTTACAGCAGATTGGCTCTCTCAGAGTTTCACACTCATACCATCTCCCTCTAATTTAGAGAGAAAAATACTCATTTTAATAAAAACATGCATCTTGAGAAACATCCAAAAATTAAAGCCATTTTAACTTTGAAACCAACAAATACATACTCACAGTAAATAAAGAGCACCTTTGAAACTGAGGAGTTGAACTTAGCAAGCAAGGAAAAAAAAAAACACTTGTATCTTTCAACTACCCCTCAACTAGGAGTTAAGGCTTAGTATTTTTGTTCTGTTCAGTCTGTAAAGTTCAGATTAGCCTTTCCCACCCACATGCCTTCTGTTAACTCTCTATCATGAACATGCGACATCACTGAGATTTTAAGTTCAAGTTTGGGTTTTTGGTTTTTTTCCTCAAGGTACAATTAAATTGCACCTCAGAGCTAGTTCCAAACAACGGTTATAACCTGCACATCCAGATCAAAGAACCCCTTTGAAGATAGGAAATCAAACGCTGTGGAAAGTTTTCTGAGTGACAACAGCTACAGAAGACTGAAGTTTTGTTTGTCTTTTTCTCCCTAGTCCTTGATCCCCTGCTTACTTATGCTGAACATCCAGCTGTTCCATCAGTTCCTGCTTCTGAGAGTCTTGGCTTGTCATCTGCATCTCTTGATTCATTTTACTCCATTGCAGTTCTGATATTTTCCCTTTTAATACAGTGATTGTCTGAATTAATGGAAAGAAAGAATAAACACAGAAGGTTTAGACTCTCCAAGCCAAACATTATGGATGGTGACAGACAGAAATCATATCCAAATTAAAAGTACAAACAGTGAATCTAGAAACAATCCCACACTCTTGCAAACCTTCAGACCTGCAAACTCACCTCAAAAACAAAGGCAAGAGAATGTAATCTAGTTGCTTTCATCTGTCACCCAAATTGTCATTTCCGTTACCTATTAAGTGGGTGACCTCAAACTGGCATGAAAACTATCAAGCTTCAAAGCTAGATGATGATAAAACACAACTATATATATTAAAGTAAAAAAATCATCCCACAACCATTCCAAATTAAGTCTTGAAACACAGCCAAAATGAAAGCATCTGGGTTTGCCTCAACTAAACACCAGCTGTATTATGCTTTCCTTAAAGGTGGGGGGTGGCAGTGAATTTAAAAATGTTGTTCTAAATATCTTCATTCTAAAGAAAACCTCACAGGTTTGTTTCAAATAGCCATTATTTATCTCCCTTTAACAGAAAAAAATCTCAAAACATTCCATATGCAAGGTGTTTTCTAGACTGAGAGTCACATAGGGTTCTCCTCTTGATACTGATGGATATAATAAAAAGAAGACAGAAACAGAAATGCTGCACACATTTCATACACGGGTTTAGGTTCTGTCATATGCCATCACTGTCGCTCTGTTTTTAAGCATCAATAAATGGCACATTACATCTGTTTATCTGCTTTATCACACAGTGGCACCTAGGCAGCAGGAAGGCTTAAGGACTCTAGAGGTACACAGCTGATGCAATTAAGCAGAAAAGTTACAAATGAACTAGCTGAACTTAACTAGAATGGTATCTGAAAAGGTTGAAGGTTGAGAGGATGGTCTACTCATCCCAAAGAGCTGAAATCAGAATTATCCAAGCATTCATTCTACAGTGGAACACAAAGGCACCTGAGACACTTCAGGAAGAACTACTTTGTACATAACTTTGGTCTCCTCCACTCAACAATTCTCCCTACTTCCCTCAGCACCTTCCCATCTTACCTCCTCCATCACTTCCCCTTTCTTTACTCAATGTCATGTAACCTCACTTCCAAACCTAGGTGCTTTATATTGCCTTGCACTTTTTTCTCCTTTTCCATATCAATGTAAGAAATCCCTTCTCATTGTTAATCAACACAGCGACAGCTTCTGACCCGCTCACTTGTCTCTGGACTCAGTTAGGTTCTAACCTTTTACAGCAAGCAGACACATACCACCAGGGTTTATTCCTAAATACAGTGCTCCCAATTGTTTTGTCTGTGTTGTTGGGTTTGTTTGGGTTTGGGTTTTTTTTTAATCAAAAAGGGGATTTTCAATTCACAAGAACTTCAAAGTCAATCACCAGAAGCTACAAAGGGATTAAAAATTTACTCTGTTCTTACCTCATTGGCTTCAGCTAATTTGCTTTCCTTCTCTTGCAGCTTCTTACTCATTGTCTCCATGCTCTTCTTATAGCATTTGCTCATCTCCATTTGTTCTTTCAGTTTATTTTCGGCTTCTGTTTCCCTTTCCTGATATTGCTTTATGCGCGTGAGCAGCTCCCGGTTACGGTCAGCCTCTCGCTTGTTATAGTAAAAAAAACAAAACACAAAGAGACATAAGAGGAAAGTAGCACAAAACTGAAGCTGTTCTGGTTTCTCCTGTCTCCATTTCTCATTACAGTGGTCAGAGCACTAGCAGGGGCAAAAATCTTACCAACAGCAACTCAATGTCAAGGACCTACCCAGGGCAAACGAGCTAGAAAATTAAGAGGCAGTCAAAGCAATCTGGAAGACTAAGACATGAAGACGAGAACACAGACATGACTTCACTGCACGCTCAAAGATGAAACCATTTGATGCCAAATTTGAAGCTGACCCATGCACAGCAAATTGACTTTCAGAAACTCAGATCTCAACAGTTGGGTTAATAAGACAAACTTCTCTCTGCAGCTTCTGGAACTTGTATGAGGATATTTAACATAAAAGAAACAGGGTTTAAATGCACAGTATTATAAATACAATAAATATTTTTGCCATCTGAAAACCTCTCATACACCATTTCAGTTTATTCCTACCACAAATTGATTATTGAAAAAATGCGCAGTAAATTGCTTTGCTAATCAAAGCAAATCGAGACACGGATTTACATAGTAAGCAAGGATTATGCAAAGCAATGTGAGGTTCCCAAAACCTTTATCCACATGACTCGGAAAAACACAGAATCTGAGCAGGGTAATTACCACAGTGCTGGATTAGTGCTGCTCCCTTTTCCTGTATCAGTATTTCAAGGGTTTCTGTGACTGACTCAACTGCATTCCAGTTTGAACTCGGCTTAATCCCACACCTGACTTCAGAGGAACACTGACTTGCTATTTCACAACCACACACTGTATCTGTCACCCAGCACCCTTGTGAAATACAACAAAACATGCTTATGATTTTTTTAAAGATTTCCTTTTTAATAAACAGCCTCATATAAGATCTTTGTTATGCTACAAAACCCACACATCTACTACTTATTCCAGTAACATAGCTAAGCAAATATATGTGGGCATCAGACCAGAAAGCAATAAAAGCTCTTCGTCCCCGAGTGAGGCTCACTGTTTTATCAGTGCAAGCTCTCTTGTGTGACAGTGCACAGTTGGCACTGCTGCCATTCCAATTAATTACAGTCACACAAAGTACATGCTGGCAATTGTGCCAGCAGAAGTTTAAATTCATCTGGGAGAAAAACACTTAGATACTTCTGGGAGAAACAAATACTAAATCCTTTTGTTACAGCTACCCATGATGACTTCAGTGCTAAACTAACAGAAGTTTGTGATCAGATCATTGGTTTGTCAACCAAACCAGGCTCTGACGTTCACATTCTGGTGTACGTCAGCAAGTTAGTGCAATGCGCCACGAGGGGATCTGCAGAGCAAAACAGTTTGTGCTGGGAACTTGACAACCACACCACCACCACATCTGGAGTGAATGCAAACCCAGTAAATGTATTTCAGGACCATTTACTACAGGTTTGCCGAAGTCTTGTTCTGAAGACAGTGTCTGTTAGCAGTTGGAGAACACTAGGCTTGCTCCTGGCCTTCATCTTTCAGTGTAGTTTCATCTCCAAAAAAGCTGACTATACACATTCTGAGACATTCCACTGCAAACCAAAGGACAGCACATGAGAAGTCAAGAGTATACACCCCTGATCCAAACTAAAATACCAACATAGATGCACTACATATGTTCTGACTTAGGTCTATGTCATCAAACCACCTGCAATTGACATACCTACCTCATAGTTCCTGGCATTGGTATTAGCTGCCTTCTCCAGCTCAATGCGAGCTCGTTTGTGGCTAAGCTCCATCTGCATCTTCTCTCGTTCCACCTGCAGGAGCTGGGATTTGGAGCGGATCTGCCCAGCTTGTTCTTCCATCTCACCAGACCATGTGTGAAAAGGGACATTACACACCATTAACAGCATATAACATTGCTAACTCCCACCTTGTGCTGTTCATCTCACACTTGAATGCCATTTCATAAGTTACAAGGAATCTATCACCGTATTTATGGTACTCTCACACCAACTGCAGATGGGGAAACCAAGAGTTCAACAACACACTCAGAAACCCACATCAAATCAATGTTTAGCTGAAAAGAAGCAAATGTCAAGTTCTTCATTCAGAATTTCTCATTCAATCTCTAGAGATACTCTGGCAAAATGTACTTCTCTATCTAGGAAAAAAATGTTAATGATGAACTTCCCAAGCCTCATAAAAGTAACAACAGCTACCCGAGAAACAGAGATCATGCTCCCCAGGAAGTTTAATTGCTAGCAAAATAACACAGTATTCTAACTGCCACATTACACTTCATTTTTTCATTCCAATTATCCTAGAACACAGACAATATTAATAGAACACCTCATGTCTAAGCACTGTACATTCAAGACTAAGGAAGACTTTAACCAGGGAGAGCCTCCTCTAACCATCTTTGTAATCAGAGATGTACTACAGACAGAAAATGCATAGGTTTTTTCATTCTAAATGCAAAGCAGATTTGTATTAAAAAGGAAGCAAGTTTATTTTATACTTAGAGACTCAAATAGAAATTATATTAAGATACACAACACAGAAACTTCATTCCAGCCTAATAAATAGTCCTTAGGATCCAAAATGTTAACTTCATGCTTCATGAGCATGAGGCAGCTTACAGGAAAAAGCCCAAAACAAACAAGTGGAAACGAACAGCAACGTACAAGAAAGCACAACTGATCAGCAGATCAAAGCCACACACAAGGCAAGTCTTCTGCATGTGTCCAGACAAAGGAACTTTAAGGAAGACTGTACTAAAAAGTAACAAAATGACTTGCTAGAAAACATTAATCGATAAAAGATCCTTTGTTCAGCAATATGAAAACAACTTAGAATTTAATTCCCTGAGCTGGATGCACCTATAACCAGCAGAGAAAATATTCAAAGGACTGTTCTGTAATTTGTACAAAACAGAAATAAATGTCTGACACTTTAAAACAATTTAAAGATTCCCGAATGCTGACCAAAAGCAAGCTTTCATTGAGCTTGCATGAGTATCAATTGTAGAAAGAATGGTGAGATCTTCATTAAATCAATCCCAGTTCCTGGAATCAAAAGGAGTATACAGCCACACTGAAGCGATCATCGAGCATCACCGGGATGAGGACACCTCACCTGCACCCTCTGCTGGTACTGAATCTGCAAGGCGCTCCGAGACGAGCCTGGCGTCGCCGGCCCAGACACCCCCTCCAGTGAAATGAAGTTGTTGAGGGATCTCAGGGCGGAGAAGACGGTGGTGTTATTTTCGAAGTCATCCATGGCTCTGGAAGTACACAGAAAGTCATCAGCAAAACATCCAGAGCAAGCTGCAAAATACTGGCTGCTTTGTTAAAAAGAGACACGTTGTTGCCTAAATGCAATACTAAATGGAAGGTCTTCCAATTCACAGGGTACAAAACCCAATCTGCTGGTCAATGCTGGGATCAACTTGAATCAGAAACCACTATCCAAGCAAGGCTGAAGTTGTAGGCCTCCTAAATGAGAAAACTATGCAAAACAGTCTGTTTTTCCTTGAGCTTTCTACCTGAAATGATTTATTTTGGACAGAGCCTTGGGTGACATGGTTTAGTGGGAGGTGCCCCTGCCCATGGCAGGGGGGCTGGAACTAGATGATCTTAAGGTCCTTTCCAAGCCTAACTAATCTATGATTCTATGATTCTCCCCCAAATCTCAGCCCATAAGTGTGTAAATAAAAGCTATCATAAATCATACAAAACTGAATTTTCCTTTCCTATACAATCAAGATAACAGCCTGGGATACAAGTTAACATTGTAGGACAAGAAGATCTGCAGCAGCTAACACTAGTGAAACAGAATGTATCACTCTTCATCCAAACACCTGAGGCTGATGGGGGAAGAATTCCATAGTAGCAGCAAATCCTACCTTCTATACAACTTGCCTCTGGTTTCCAAAAAGCACTTTGCAACTGAATTTCCAGCAACAAAACTTCCCAAGGTCACTCCTGGAAGTAAAACTCTGTCTCTTCATTCACATAAAAGCTCTCACAATTCTTCCTTCAAATCTAGAATAATATTAACTAAAAGGCCAAAGCCAAATCAAGCCTGGATCCCAGAAAAGCCTGCAAGATTTCAAGGAGGGCTAGTGAGTCCCACAAAGCCTCAGGACCACAGAAGGTTCAGCACCATGAAAGGCAACCGCATTCACACAGCCTTGTACCAAAGACACAGACTCGGGTTTAACTCTCAGGGCAACACAGCTATTACTCTTTGGATTTATATCACTGGGAAGAGGAGATCTAATACTAATATAGGCAACGGATTAGCCAAAACCCAAATGAAAACGTTTATTCGCAATAAGTACCTCAGTACCTCATGTAAACCAATTCATTAGACACCACTGCCAACAGGTAACTCCGCACAGAAAGCCTGATTTGAAATCACGAACAATGCTAAAAATTAAAAGGACAAGTGCGTCCCCGCTGCAGAAAACCCTCTGGCAAAGGTGCCCCGGGCACCGCGGGGGGTTTTCTCTCACGGACCCCCCGAGGGCGCACAGGGGGAGCGGGGCCTCAGCAGCGCCCACAGCCCTGCCCGGCCTCGGCCGCCCAGGGGTAGGAGGAACAGGGACAGGGCACAGCCTCCTTTCCCCGCTCCTACGACACCGGACTCGGTCGGGAGCGACAGCCGAGCGGCGGGAGGAGGGCGGGAGGGGAGCGGCGAGCCCGGCTGTGCCGGTCCGCTCCGAGCGGAGCCAGCGGCCTCCCGCCCGCCCTCCGGCGCTCCCCCCCTCACTCCCCGCCGCGCGCGCCCCGCTTGGGTCTCCCACCACGCCCCAGCGCCGAAATCGC
>JANHGB010039463.1:0-12140 GCA_026283785.1 Coracopsis vasa
GTACGTGCAGAAAGGTAAGGAGCTGCTAGCAGTGAGTACCTGCGTGTCCCCTTCCAAGCAGTTGGTGTCTACTAACTCTTAGATACTCCAGAAACAGTTTGGTGCTCCAGTGAGTCTGTTGGGAAGGCATTTCAAGAGCCAAGACTTCTCTGCGAGCTAAGACAGGTGGCAATATCTGCCAAGACTTAGTTGCACCCTGTGTTGTGTCAGAGGAGTCGGGCCAGTGTGGTGTCTGATTTCTGAACTTGGCTTAGCTTCTCAGTTCTGACCCTGAACACTGGTGGTGTGTTTTCATGTGTCACAAACAGCCCCAAGTGTCCCACTTTGATAGCGTCAGATACTTCATGCAAAATGTCACAGTGCTTATGTGGGAAGTGGATAGCATCTGAGCTCTTCAGAGATCTATACGTTGTTGTGTGTTTTATCAACATCAGTGTTAATTCCTGTTTTAATAGAGCTATTGTTAAATGCTGTAATTGTGGTAAGTTACCTGAAATATGGCAAGTTACTGTGTCACTTTCGGTTTTGTTGTCAAGACTTAATATTTTTTTCAGAGTGTGTTTAGAAGGAGGTGTTTGTGAATTGTCTTGGCTGTTTTCAGAGAGTTGTGATCGGTTTGTATCTGAACACAAATATATAGCACTCTGTGACGTTTATGACTTGGGGTTTTCTTAATATCTTTCCTTTCTGGAGAAACCGATCCTATTATTGACAGTTATTCTGAAAATGGTCAACTCAGCCTGGATGGCTTTTGGAACCTGTTACAACTAGAATGGCTGAAAAGGCGTGCGCTGTTAAAACAGTTAAAAACAGAAGTCACTGCCAGTCTAACAACTCTTAGCTGGTGAAAACTAAAGTTATAATAGTGTTTAGAGTGGATTTTATTTTTAGCTTTTTTTTTTTTTCATGCTCTGTCTCTCAGTGGCATAATGTATAGAATGTGAGACCTTCACAGGCTGCAAGACCAGAGCAGAGAATTTCAAGGACTATTTTTTAAACAAAACCCTAAGATATTTTTCTTCCCAACACCTCACATCTGTGTCTGACTTAATCAAAATACAGTACAGTTGGAGTATTTGGGGGAAGCAGGAAAGTTAAACCCAGTGGAGAATGTCAGAGTTTTCTTGTGGAGCTAACCTCTTAAGCAAAGTGTAAGAGACTTCAGCCTTCGGCCCAGTCCTTAAGAAGATGCTTTGGAAAAGCAAACTGAGGAAACTAAAGTCATTCTGCCAACAGAATGTAGTTATTTATGGGAAGCTGAAGATCATCTCTTGTGTGTTGCAGTGAGGTGGTCCTCTAATGAGGAGTACTTTCTAGTAGTATTTCAGGAAGTTGGTTGTGTATGGTTTAATGCTGTCTTGGTAGATTTGATTTCAAGATGTTGTGGGGAAGAAAGGGAGGGGAGACAACCTGAGGAGTCCCTGGTTTACTTACTGATATAGACTGCTCAAGAGTAAGGGCAACTTTGTGGTCATTGTAAGGCAATCTTAACTGCCACCCACCACTCTCTTCTCCCCGCTGACACTAATAACCATGTGACAGCTTAAATGATAACAATAGTAATAATAATGCCAAATCAGTGAGCTGATCTGGTTGACTGCAGAGCTCCACACTCCCTAGTTGGCACAAGAAAAAGTCAGTGTGTGGGCAAGGCTGTGTGATGGGTGACAGCAGCCTACAGCTGGATTGATTTAGGCAGACTGCAGACGTGTACTCTAAATAAAAAGGTCAGTTTCCTGACCTGTAGATTGTTTGCAACGTCACTAATCCATACATAGCATTACGAATTGCTGGCATTTTAAACTACTTGGCTATTGGTACTTTTTGGATGCTGGTGGTATTTTCCCTGCTGGAGCGAGTTGTGCCACTTTCGCATTCCTAATCTGATACCATCTCAGCAGCTGCCTGAGCAGAAGTTGGTTCTTCTGAAAACTCTTAGTGACATGTGCCCCTATGCACATATACTATGAGGCGTGGGGGGAGTTCATTCAGGTGGTGAAACCATGTATTAAAGGCCAAGCACAGACAGGTACTGGCAAGCGTCTGCCACGCTTCAGTGTGTCAGCGCTGGCTGGCCTGTGGTGCTTCCTCTGGCCCGCTCTTGTGCACTGAGTTGTCCAGTTCTGCAAGGTGAGCTAATGAGGTCTGGGACAAACCAGCTTCCATCTTTCATTGGTGAGTCTATAGCAGTTAAAAGCCAAATCCCTTTTTACAGGTCCTTATGCCATCTGACTGTTTTCTACTTCCAATTTTTGGATGTTAAAAATGTAACTCATCATTCTTGAAAAGCGGAAAAAAAATTCTGCTATATTCCACGAAATGTCTGTAAACTACATGTTTAGTGATATTGAATATGTCAAAGTCTTACAAGTAGTAGAGCTCTAAGCTTAGATTTGTGTCTTTTTCTAAAATTGGCATGTTTTCCAAGATAAGGTCTCAAAACTTTCTTAAATTTGAGAAGTGCTGTGTATTTTTTCTCTCCCCCAGTATAAGCATGCATAGATAAAGGTCTGTTAAACAAGGGTCGGGTTAGTAACAATGAATGCTGGCATATTAGTACTGAGACATCTTAGCACTTTCTGAGAGGTGGTAAATAAGGACTGTAATAATTCAAAGAATTTAATGTAAATTATTTTCCCATTAGATTGTAAACAAAAAAAAGTGAAAAGTAGTGCTAGGGTATATGTACTGGGAACACAGCAATAATTACCAGTTCATTTCTTTGTTAGAATATGAGCATACTTGTTTGCAAGCAGGCTGAGTAAACTAGTATTTGTGATGTATTTGGAATGGTTTTTAGAACTCTCCATGGTTTTTGTAATGGAATTATCAGCTTATTGACTAAGCAATCATATTTGCCTTTTTATTATGTGTCAAAACTGAGCTCTCTTTAGTGCACGATGGAATTTACATTTCTCGACAGCTGTATTTAGTCTGAATGCTAATGTATTTTTGACTGCTTTTTAAAACTCTGTGGTAATGCAGTCCATCTAAAGGTGGAACAAATTTCTTAATTTTTTTTACTCTTGCACAATAAGAAATGCAAATAACCTCCTTAAACATAGTGATTCCCCTCCTCTGCAGACTCTTTAAAATAAGTAGGAAGCCTGTATTAGAATATTTATTTTACCTGCCCACATAATAGAGCAAAAGAAATTTTACAACAGATGTGATGTTATGCTGGGAAATGTAAATCAGGTGACAGATTTTGATCACGACTCTGGGATACTATCAGCCTACTTTGCATAGATCAAAAGAAGTGCACTATGACAGCTAAAGTCGAGAAGTCTTGTGAGCTGTGATGAACTTACGCCTTGCATCTGTGGGAAGCCCATTGAAGTGCATGGGCATCCACACAGACATGAAGGGGCTCACAACTGGAGGAGTTTGTAGAATTGGGGACTTAAAGTATATCTTTTTGATCTAAATGAGGATTATGAAGAGACTTGTAGGTTCCTTGGCTGCCTTAGTGGAGCCCAGCTCACTAGGCTGTAGTTTAAAAAACAAAGGCATGAAATTCTCATAATCTGAATTCACTTTTTCCTTTACCAGTAAAACTTGTTCATTAGGGCCCACTCTACAGATTCTTTGTAAAAAGTGAATCCTCAAGACCTTTTATTGTAGTGGATACAAATGGGGTGAAATATTACTAGAAAAAATCAGATGGGTCTTGGCTTCTGTGCAAGTCTATTTGAAAAAGAAAAGAAATGTAAAAATTGTGGCAGTCCTGCCAGTTGGCTGTGTGCTTCAAAGAAGCTGAAGAATTACGCTTTTCTGCTTTATTGTGCTTTAATAATCATAGAACCATAGAATAGTTTGGATTGGAAGGGACCTTCAGAGCTCATCTAGCCCTTGCAATGAGCAGGAACATCTTCATCTAGATCAGATTGCCCAGAAACACATGCAGCCTGGCCTTGAATCTCTCCAGGGATGTCACATCCGCCTCCTCTCTGGGAAATCTGTTCTAGTGTTTTACCACCCTTATTGTAAAAAAGAATAATCTATAAAATAAATTCAGTTCACACATAACGATAGAAGAGTTCATGCAAACATTATTGTACTATGCTATAGTGCGTATGTAGTTAGTTAAATGAGTTCCATCAGAACAGATGACCACTATCATGTCTCAGTTCTAAAGCAGCAACGAAGATTGATTCTGTTATTGTTATCAAACACAGTACCACTTCACAGTGCTGATGAGCCTGTGTGCTAATTGGTATTTCACAAGTTAGTAGAAGTATCTGTTTGGACTGATGTTACAGAATGGGACAAATAAGAAACGTTTGTTTCTTATCTGTATTATGTTCTGCTTTACGTTTAGTTGCCTTAGTCTACCTTTTATCCTTTTCTGTGGCTTGTGTTTCTGTTTGCTAAAATAACCTTTATTTTCCTGTTGTATGCTTCTTCCTTCCTCTCTGTGCTCTGTCATTCCCACCTGCTATTGTTTTTCCTCTCCACCTTCCTGCTTTTGTATTCCTTTGTATTTACAAAATCAAAAATGTCTGTACAATGAGAATTTCCCATTATCTGAATACTCTTTACAAATAAACAGAAAGCACTGTTAAACGCTGCTTCCCAAGCCTATGTTTACCATTCTTGAGACCGACTGAAGCAGGATCTCTGAGCAAGGGGGGACTTGCTGTTACAGCAAAGCCCATCTAATAGCTGGCTTTGCTAAAAAGCAGCTTTACCCATCCTGCCAACCATCCAGCGTTGTCACCAGTTTTGTCCCAATGCTTATCTGACCTGTGGTGACCTGGAGCAGGGAGCTTACTTGGTTGACAACCAGCTTTGCTAAAAAAGCAGTTAGTTTGGGGCCATTATAATTTCCTGAGCGTGGAACCATAGGATTAAACAGCTGTGGAAGGGTGGGAATGAAACCTTGCCATTATTTGTAGTTCATTTTGAGGCTCTAAAAGTAGCATGCTTTGCAGTGAGAGACGTGACAGTTTTCAGTAATACTCAGATATTTTTCTTTAATATGTTTTCAGTACTTCATTTAGTTTGTCTGATTTCTTGTTAGAAGATGGCAAATGAATGTGCTCTGTTACGTGAAGTACTTCAGTATTTCATGAATTTGCCTGACAATTGTTCTGTTTTAGAAAAAGCTTTACTTTTGTGCAGGTCTTTAATGATAAAGTCCCCTCCCTCCCTTTTGTTTGACTATCAGCTGTGAGTATATTTTTATTTTCCAACATACTGTCTAAAGTACTGTCAGAACCAAGATGTGATTTCTCTTAATTCTGTAAATTAGCCTTAAAACTGCCTCAGTTACATATAAAGCTTTTGCATCAAGGTAATCCTTAAGAGATCAGGACCCATCCACGATCCAAGCTGTAGCCTGCTTAAACGGGGGGTGATAGCAGTATTGGCAGTTAATATCATCATGCACTCTGACTGTTCTGATTAGAACATTGTTGAGCTGAACTTTAATTTCCTATGCAGAGCGGTACAGAGTTAGAGCCAAGAGATCAGTTGGCCAGAGCAGCTGAAGAAATTGAAGCAGGTCAGTAGAATGTGTGGCTGTCATTGCCATAACAGTTGTCTTCAGCTTGATTTCACAACTTATGAAAGAGTGTTGTATCAAGTTTGGAGAAAAGACTTTGACTGTTACAGCTTGTGTGCGTATTCCACTAGACAGGGAAACAAATTTAGGCAAGAGGATTCTGACAGCCTTAGATTTTTGAGGTACACAAGGAAGGATCAATCACAGGGAAGTGTTACTGTGATGAATTGTGATGTGAAGAGAAATCAGTACAGAGAGGTAAGTGATGCTGTTAATCAACAGCAAAAGAGCTGTTTTGAGTGTTGGAAAAGGGCCAGAAACCTGGTGTGGTTAGGAAGGTTTTACTGGAAGCTGTGTGCAGCTTTTCAACAGGACTTGAAAGTGGGGAGAGTCACTGCAGATGGTGGCTGCTGCCCAGGGGTGCTGAACAGATAAGAGACAGCAGCTAAAATCTAGAAAAGATAGTGGATTCTCCTTCTTTAAACTACTGGTCTGATTTATTTTACTGGTGGGGTTTTGTTCTGCACCTTTGAAAGCATCTTCCTCCATCTAGGGCAGTCTGAGGTTTTCAAGCTACTAATTATAAGGCAGCAGGAGTTTAACCATAATGATGAAAGTGCAGTACTGCGGGTTGCCTTCCAACTAAAGCTGAGCTTCATCAGAGACCAACTGGGATATACTGACTAGAATATACCTTTTATATGTGGGAATTAGATGAGTCTTCAGACTTCAACTGTCAGTTAGGGACCAGTTAAGCAATTTCACATATATCCATTTCACTGCATTGCTTCTGGTGAGGCATGTGCAGATTACACAGGGTACATTGCGATGCTGTGTTTAAAAAAACAGTCACTGCTTTTGTGCAGATCTTGAGCATAGACAAGTCTCAATGTCAGGGATGTGAAACTAATATAAAATTCATTTTATGAATTTTTGAGTCCTAGCCAAGGTCACTCAGGGGGAAAATCCACATGTACAGGCATTTGCACATGTCAGTGTAAGACATTAGAAGTGTTCTGCCATTAAACTGTTCTTCTAAAAGAGAACATGTATAGTTATGGCAAAATACCAACAAAATAACCATAATTGTTGGCAAAGTAATTCTCTGTAGTTTAGATATTGGTTACCAAGAAGCAATTTGTAATGTATACAAGTGTCACCTATTCATTCATTCATATCTTCAGTTTATTTCAGCTGGAGGCTGGCTGTAGATGGGGAAGGGAGGACTTTGAAACATGCTTCACTCCCTTTTCTCTTGCCAGTCACTCCATTTTGGGACAGTAGTTGAAGTGCTTTACGTAGTCCCTGGCATTTTATTTGTGTGAATCCAAAACACAGCAGATATGTGCTGTGAATACCCTCAGCAAAACAGCTGAGCTATCTGTTAAACTTGTCCATTAATGAATCACAGTCCAGCTTGGGAAGGTCTGTCAGAGGTGAGTGGCTCCTCTTTTCAGAGTTTTAAAGACTTTGGAGTTGTGGGGGTTAATTTTTGCATTCTTTATCTTTACTTTTTTGTCTTGTGAGAATTGAAGATGGTGCTTTGGTGTTTTCCAGTAAGTTGCTGTTTGTTCTGAACAGCCTACCAAGTACTTAGCAGCGAGGTCTGCTGTTACTTTATCCAGCTCTGGCATCATCAGTTGTTTTCTTAGCAAAAATCTTGTATTTGGTCTCTTAAAAACAAGCTTTCAGTAGTCATTTGTCTGCTGGGTGGTTCAGACAGTGTGGAAAACATGGTTGATGAATGAATTCCTTAAAATGAGACCTATGCTTGGGCTCAGCTTACATTCATAGATTTATTTTTACATAATTTTGCATTGGAATAATCTTGCATTGTTGGTTTTAGACACCTTGAAGGGTTGTCGGGAAATCACCAGAATCACTCTCAGTAGTTTGTGTACTTGTCTCAAATTAAATGTTTTCTTCCTACATCACCTTTCAGATATCTATTTTGCAGACTAAATCCCACTGAAAACTGTATCTTTTAAGCTTCTTGAAGAACACTGAAGACTAATGTCTGGAGCCAATACTAACATTTTTTTCTTGTTCAGAACATCTGTGGCATCTGTTGTCTTTTGGGTGTTGATATTCCTTTGGACTGTATATTGCTAAGTTCTCACCTACCTACTTTGCACATTTTACAGCTGTTGGGACTAGCACAATTTCCTGCTTCTGATGCATTTGAAAGGAATATTTGTAATGTTAAGTCTCCTTGCCCCAAAGTGGTGATGAATTTGTGTTGTCATTATGCTCCAGATTAAGACTTCTAAATTCTACAAATAGCGTAATAAACCCACTGAAGTGTTTAATACTCCTGGAGTATAGCTGAAGCTTTTCAGAGTTTATTACTCTTACTATTGCTTTTATACTTGAGCAAAATTGGGGTTTTCTTGCTTTTTGATGAGCAAATGATGCTTTTGTATATGCAATGAGACAGCTGGGTTATGCTACTAAACAGTCTTAGATCAACCCAAATATCTGTATCCGTGCCCAAAGGATACAGTTCTGTAAATGTCATCCTTTTGTCACAGGTTTTCTAATTTCTACTATCAGGGGATTTTATTATTACAGCTGGAACATGCAGAAATAATTTAACTGCATCTCTGTATCTTTAGCAAAGACCTTGTCAGTGCATTTATTTCTCTGCTTGTACTACCATTTTAGGTTGTACTTAAAGAATTGGTTTGAGTTGCTTCATGTTTGTTTGCTTTCTCAGAAATACTTTCCCAGACACAATTCAGGTGGTTTCCAGAATATTTTTACTGATACTAAAGCCCTCTCTAATTCCACCTCCAAGAGCTAGCAAAACCTCCCTGTGTCACTCTGTGTGTTTGCAGGAAGCACTGGACTTTTCTTGAGTGTCTTAGTAAAAAGAGGGTTAACGTGCAATACCAGTACAACTGCAGGTGCTCAGGTGGACAGTGTTGCAGTTTAAAGGTTTATCTTAGTGGAATCCTGAGCTTGTTTCAGAGGTGGAATATTCAGAGATTTAACTTTCTCATGGTTTTGAGGAGAACATAGCAAGAGTGACATACGGCAGTGTTTTTTCTTAGCTGCTGGTGTGTGTGGAGTGAACAACAGAGTTATGTAACTATATGTATGCATTTGATTTGATATGTTTTAACTATTCCTTTTTATCTTTTTTCCCTCTCCAGCTGGTAACTGTGATCTCAGATACAACTCCTTCGTGTGTGAGGGTCAGAGAATGAGTAAGAGCCTGTTAATAGAGGACGGTGGGAGTTGTAAAGAAGGAAAGACAGGAATAGAGCCTGCCTGAACGTTTTTCTGTTCAGCTTTGGCAGTTCTGTAAATTGGAGCAAAGGATAGAGATGTTGGTCCTGGCATTTGCTCTAGGCAGTTCTGATAGATTGAGCTGGATGATAGTAAATAGTTGGGAAGAGGTGTTTCCCGAGTGGTGAACCCTCACAGGCTGAGACAGGGTCTGAGGTTCTATGGAAGGGTGTGATGTGCTATCTATAAATTAACTGATGAGGAACATCATGTCCTTGTGGCTGAACACGAGTGTGTGCATTTACTGTGGAAGGATTCTTCCCAGTGTAACTGCCTAGGGTGGAGAAAAGTGGAGATTCACTTTAATGGCTTTCTGTGCTCATGGAGAGCATAAGTTTCTAGAATTGTTAAACCTGAATATTCAAAATACAGTTAGTTTGAATGTATTGGGCGGGGCAGTGTAGACTCTAAGGGAGTTACCGGCTATACATGTTATCTTCTAACTGTTTTGTCAGTGGCCTTAGGAATGTATGAGGCAAAATGTAGCTGGTACAGAATGTTCTAAAGCTTTCTTCATTTTCCTTTTTTTTTTGTTGACCTCTCCACTCCAGAGGGAAGCTTCTGAGCAGAAAGTTGAGGTGTGGGTGTACAACACTGGCTGTTCTGCACCGGCTGCTTCACTGATAATGTAGTGAGCTTGAGGTTTCTTCATATTAGCTTTCAAAACAGTGTTCCTTGCACATGAGTGTTCCTGGTATCTGTGTGGAGAGTTAGCAGTGAGCGTAAACACTGCCTGTTGTATAGCAGGTAGCTTGTACAATCTGAGAAAATAAATTCCAATTTATTTCTCTAGCATGCCAGTACAGACCTCTGCCTGAATGTGTTTTTCCCCTTGTGTGTATATGTAGTCATATTTTATTTTATTTTTAAGGATTGGACCTATCCCATGAGAAGAGAGATGCAGGTATGACACGCTTTCATTTACCATTTCAGTGACAAAATGTGTTGAGTAAGTAAAAGAAAGTGCCCTACAATGGAGCAGATACCAAAGTTAGTCTTGAGGGGTAAAGTGTCAAGCAGCACCATGCAAGAGATGAGGAGTGCTAGCTCAGAGTGCAGCTGGGCTTGGATCTCTGCTGTACAAATACTTAAAAAAAAAGGTAGTAATTTTGTCCTTCAGAATCCCCCAAATACTACATTTTTAACGTTGTGAATGTTCTTAGGAGATGACTGCTAAAAATATATTGGCTTTGCTTTTTAACTTAAATTTGGTTGGAAGTGTTCTCAAGTAGGATGAGCAATTAAAATTTTCCTACCATGTTGTCAGCCAAATCTTTGCACAAATAAGTCCTACAGACCTACGTGTCTTTACTGGTGGGGCGATAAATGTTTAAAAATGTGCATTTTCCTCCTACTAGGACAAAGCTAGCAGACTTACCATGTGTGTATGATTTACCATGTGTGTATCTTTTACCATGAGAGCAGTTTGGAATTAATTGCAAGACACGATTATATACAAACTTAAAGTTCCCTTCATTTGATCTGAGGCTGGATAAGATGCAGTAATCAAACTGGAACTTTGTCCAAATAAAGGACTTGATTCTTGTTCCAAAACAAGATCTACTGCAAAAAGATCATGTTTATTTTATTTTGCCAAACTGATTTTTTTCACCTTATCCTGTTATAAATGACATTTGATAACACATCTCACTAATATGTAAATCTCTTTTCCATAGCCATAGTCTGAGTTGAGTGTGATGTATTATTTCAAATAATTTTGACTTGGTATTAAATGTCTGTGTTCTTCTGCCTCCTAGGAAATTTTGCCTGGGTTATTTTTAGGCCCGTATTCTTCAGCTATGAAAAGCAAGGTATGATTTTCAGAATAGTGTCTCATAAGGAAACTTTGCTGTGGTGATTTGATTTGTTAATGTGGCAATATGTTTGCGTGTTTATCTGTATAGGTGTAAATTTGGCTGCAGTCCTGAACTGGAACATGAAAGATGCCAGAATAGAAGTAATACATGGTGCATTTATGGAATGGTCTTTTTAGCCTGTGGGATTATCTGACTGGGGCTGGTGTCAATGCCTCTGTTTTCCAGGGTGAATCTGAAATGCCCTCTCAGGCGCATGCTGGGCAGTTGACACTTAGAAGACTCTTTTCCTTCACAGTGTTGTGAGCTAAAGGGTTACTTCAGGAAGAAAAAAACCTGAAAAAGAGCCCTGATGAAATTCTTTTCATGTGGCCCGAAGTTCAGGATGTGTTCATATGCACACACGTGTGCTCTCTCAATTCAGCTAGTCAGCTCTACCTGCTCCTTACAAACCAGAAGAAGTGCCAATTTGAAGTGACTTGCACACTAATTGCAGTGAGTGTTCATGAGTGACCTTTCTGTGCTATAATTGAGTCTTATAATCAAGCTTGACTATAACTTTTCTTAGGACAAGGTGAATAGTTTGAGACATGCATGTTCCCGATCAGGCAATCTATTTCCTTTGCAAAAGCATTACAACATAAATCATGTATGTTGAGTGGAACTCGCACATAGACAGTAAAATAAGGTGAATTGCATCTACAATAATGTCAAGCACTGCTAAGACAAAGCTTATATGTGCAAACTTACCTCATAGTTTAAATGATCTTACTTTCAGCGGTCTGATTCCAGCAA
This sequence comes from Coracopsis vasa, assembly GCA_026283785.1. Lineage (NCBI taxonomy): Eukaryota > Metazoa > Chordata > Aves > Psittaciformes > Psittacidae > Coracopsis > Coracopsis vasa. Next base: position 11,407 of record JANHGB010039463.1, read on the forward strand.
GAATCCAGTGTTGGGTATAAATTTCTACATCATGTAGGGACTTGCCATTTCAGGCAAAGTGAAAGGTGGGCCAAGACAAACAAGTTCATTGAATGCTTTGTTTACTGCATGTTCTTTTTATCATTGTCACAAATGCCTTTTCTTGCAGCTCCTAATAAGTTGTGTCTTGTCTTTTTTAAATACATTTTTCACACTATGCTTTGAATATTAGAAAACCAGCTCTGGCTTTCCTTGAGCCCTCTTGTGTATTTAGGCATAGCTTTTCTTTTTATTGCTCTGCAATAGATGGACTCCATAATTTTAAAAATAAACGTGTGGTTTTGTTTTTCCACAGCTACCTACACTTCAGAAACATGGAATAACCCATGTAATATGCATACGGCAAAACATCGAAGCAAACTTTATAAAACCAAACTTCCAACAGTTATTTAGGTGAGACATGATCGAGATTTTCTGTGTTAGTGTTCTTTCCAAATATTTTCGCATTGTCAAAACCTTTTGAAAAATACGCTAAGGCATAGACATACTCTTAAATCCAAACCATGAAGCGTATTCATCCTAATAAACTCCAGACACAGGCAAGTCTGCAAATGAGAAGTATCCATTACCTTGCAGTAACTGAGAGACATGAGACCCCGCTTGGAGTACTATGTGCAGTTCTGGTGTCTCCAACACAAAAAGGATGTAGAGCTGTTGGAGTAAGTCCAGAGGAGGCCACGAGGATGATAAGGGGG
>JANHGB010039467.1:5251-16479 GCA_026283785.1 Coracopsis vasa
AGGTGTCCCTGCCCATGGCAGGGGGGTTGGAATTAGATGATCTTAAGGTCCTTTCCAACCCTAACTATTCTATGATTATATGATTCTATGTCCTTATACTAGACTGTAGACACATGCTTCCTCTTGCTTCCTACCTCTTCAGTTTTATGACTCCTGCATTCCTGCATGCAAAATATAAGAACACTTGTTTTGGGGTGGAAAATGTGGAGCAGCGCCAGTAAGAATCACACTATTTCAGCCTACTAGGAAGTCATTGGTTTCAGCACCCAGTATAGCTCAATCAATGTGTAGGTGTTTAGGCTAATTATAGGCTTGCCCATGACAAGAATATCAGGTATCAACAACATGTTTGCTATTCTGTGCTACCCTGCTATGTACTTACAATACTTACTATGAAAATAACAGTATGTTTGCTTCGTTTCCTGCAGGTTTTCCTCTCATCTTGTCGTTTACCAAACCTCATCCAACCATACATTTAAAACAGAGTGTATCACAGAAGGAGAAAAGAAGAGAAAAGCTGCTGGCTCTTTCATACCATTCTTCTGCTTTCACTATGAAAAGCTGTATCCAAATCTAGTCCAATTTACCAATCACCAATCATGCACTTCCCTAAAGAATGCAATTATTCTGAATTCAGACCTGTGCAACTGGTCTGAATTTGGTTTTGGTTCGCAGGAACATATAAGTAGGTGTAGACTGCTTGTAATGGGTAGGAAAAGGAAATGAAACTCTCAAAACATTGAAAAAGATAGAGAATGAATTATAATAACCATATTTTTGTTCTTTTTAAACAAAAACTGTTATGTAAGGGTCCACTGCAGTAGGTTTGGTTTTAAAGAAAGTTAAACAGGCATGCACGGGCTCTCTTGCAGCAAAAAATTATTTAACATACCTCAAGGAATTCAGAACATTACAGATTGTTTTTTTTTCTAGTTAGTCCCTCAAATATTCCTGTACTATAGTACTGAAAGCTAGTAGGCAGCAACTTTTAAAGAAGAAAACCATAAAGTGATTTTGTCTGAAGAAATAAAACCATGTGGTATTTTCACAGCTATTTAAAAACAGCATTACTTGGCATGACCTTAATAAGAAGAACGTCTACAGTGTCAGATATTAATAATTTGAATGTTTTTCATCAAATTTTCATGTACACAAGAAAAAATATTGAGCTGCAACTTAAGAAAAATATCAAATCAACCAGAGTCTAAGGAATCTACAAATGATTACAAGAAAAAAAGTAAAACTGGAGATTTGGACAAACTTACTACAATACAGACCTCCTCAAAAGTTTATTTTTACAGACAAAATCCTCATGCACCAAACAATTAAATACAGCACTCTTACTAAAGCAAAACACTGTTATATGCTCACATTAAATCCACTTTCACACCTGGACGCACATGCCTCGCACACTGAGCTGTGCTGCAGTGTGGGCAACAAAACCCGTCTGCACATATAGGTACATATAATTGCCAGCCCACCCACATTTTTGCCTCTTCTACCTCGACGATGGTATTGCTACTTTCAGCTGCAGTGGACTTACCACAGCATTGCTTTACCTATCAACAGAAAATCCAGAAATCAGCTTCCTGACTTAAAAAAACCTGAGGACTTCAGGACTGTCTCTAATTTAAAAAATCCCTGGGCAGCTTTTGTCTCTAATATTAATGGGTTCTCCTTGAATGCTATCTGGTTCAGGCAATTAAATTTTGCTGTAATTATTTAGATAAAACTAAAGTAAACAGGCTGAGTCATCCTGGCAATAGGCTAACAGCGGATAGCTGGAAAATGTGGCTTTACTAAGAACATCTGCTAACACCACAACACTTACTGAGGTGTGTAAAGTCCAAATGAAGTTGTTTTGTTTTTTTTTTTTCCTCAGAAAGTTTAAATAATGGCAGATTGAAAATGCATGTTAGGCTGGAAATAGCCCATGAAACCATCTTTCATTCTGTATATCACAACATACTTCAGAGACTGTTCAGAGGAGTGTTTTGAAGTTTACAGATGAGATTGTTCATAAGGCGGATGTCCTAAAGAGGCCGTTTATATTGAGTATGGGAAATAGATCAGTAAAGAAATAACAGGCAAGCTTCACTGATACGAATTTCTTTTGCTTTACAGGAAGGTGTGGCAGCATTAAATTCTGTTACTATCTTAGTAGCGTATATAAACATATTTTTTCCTCAACAGTGACAGGTCTTATATGCACAACACAATGCATTTTGCAACAGACTTCTACATTCTTCTTTAGGATTAGTAATTTTTATTTCTCCAAAGATTCTGATCAGACAGGATGTTTTTCCCACATTATATATCTTTTTTTCTCATTATATATCTTTTTTTTCTGAATACAGAGGCAAAAATATTGAAATACTGTATCTGTCATTACTACACTGTATCATGACTCCATGGCACTTTATTGGTTTTGGGGTTTTTTTCAGTGTCCTCATCTGGCTAAAACCTTTATGTAATTTAATTTATTTTGCAAAGTCAAAATCAGCACAATTTTGGCAAATATGACTATGTGAACATTTGATGCTTAGGTTGAGGTATAAACTTCTTTACTGACCAGTTCTTTTTTAGGCTTTTAATTTTCTGATAGTTGAGTTTGGAACTCACCAATATATTTTGGACCAGTGCAAACCTAAGACAGATTTTGGGTCGCTTTTTGGTTGAAATTTCAAACCTCCTCAATGTTCAAGTCCCCAAACTCTGAAGTGCAATTGAATTCACTAATTACCTTGATTTTTCAAAGTGTTCTCTTTTAATATAAAAAACCCCACTTAATTGCTGGAAGGGTTTTGTTTTCTTTAATCTTCTATTCAACACAAGTGAAATCAACGTACAATTACAACGTCTAATGCTTTTTCTAAAACAGCTCTTCTGTAGTATAGTTATTATTAACAACACTAAAACTAAAGAGAATAAATGTTCTCAGCATAAGAAGCATTTTGTCTCTAATCTGCATCTAGGAAGTTTAAGGGTTCTCATAATACGTTAGTATTCCTCCCGCTGGTAAAAACTACATAGCTGTCTGTCTGCATCCAATCTGAGCTGTGATCGCAGTAGATTCCCAGCAGAATCTCAGGAGAATGGTCCTCCGTCAAGTAATTTTTAAAAAATCAATCTTGTTTTATTTATGTAGATTTGCCTTATTATTAAATGTTTACATACAAATTTAAGATTTATTTTTTTAAAACAAAAATTTTTAGCAATTTATTTGATTCCAAAGTTAAGCTCCCTGGTGTGTATTCCCCATAATTCCCTATTTTATTTTTTTAAAGTAGAAAACAATATACCCTATGTTCCAGCCCTGCTGTACTACTGCTATACAAAAAAACCAGTCCATTCCATTTTTTCAAGTCACCTATTCTTGAGATATTAATATGTGCTTGCAAAACAGAAAGAGCCTGTAAAGTTAAAGACAGAAAAAAATTGTATAAAGCTTCATCAAAATTGTTCTGCTGAAGGTGTTTTTTACTTCCTAAACATGGTGTCTTCATCAGAAACTAGCTAGCTCTGTAACTTGTCTTCCCTTTTTTCCTAGACAATCTTAACAATTCTAAGTACCTGTGAAAAATTTTTCTTTCCTATTTCAGAGTAACAGGAAAAACTAAGTGATTCAAATTTCTTTGTCTTCTAACCACCCTCCACGCTATAAGGAATAATTAACAACCTTCCAAAAACTTTCCTTGACCCAGGTCTTTCAGTTAAATAACGAGAACTCAGGTTAGCTCCCTAAAAGGTTTTCTTCCAAAAGAAAAAACACAAGTGTTACAATTCCTACAGAACAAAATTATATATATATAAAAAAAAAAAAAACAAAAAAACCACCTCTGACTGAAAAATAAAAGAAGCCAAATCAGAGCTCCATGACCTACCACCTACGGGTGTTTAATTTCATGGCAACATGAGCCTTCCTAATGATTACTCAGCCTTAGATTACCTTATGTATAATATTAGCATCCAGTCCTCCTGCAGGGAGCTATGCTATGAAAAAAGTTTATTCCAAGGTGACTGTTCACAGAAGCAACCTGAACCCTCAGGTAACACTTTTGAGTTTTTTCAGTGGGAAATTGTAGGTTGCATTTTGAAAACAGCAGCACTGAACTGCTGCAGCATATATTGTGAGCCATCAGGTTAGCAGTGCAGACAAACATAGCTGTTTTGCAGAGGTCTTCTACTGTCTGTGTTTGCAGGACAATAAAACCCTTTATGCTTGACATATTTGTGTCTGTATACACAGCATCTCAGTAAATATGTATGAGTATATAAATACAAATACCTATCACTGAGGTACTCAGTTCCTGATTTGAACACTTTGAAATATTATTCAGGTAGGTTTTGATTCTCCCTCAGCTGCTGTACTGCAGTTGTGTGTTTGCTAAGATTTAAAAAAAAAAAAGACCCTTAATGAATACATTTTCCTCATATGCCTTCAGAAAGTTTCTGCTTTCTAAAAGCTAACAAACTCTGGATTTTGAATAATTACATTCTCTTTTTGAAAGATTTTGCCAGTATAAGCGAATCTGTGGATGGGTCTGGCATTAAAAAAATGTGTACACACTTACTCAAGACATGACAAAACTCCATGTATAAAGTCTGTATCTAGTATGAGAAGTAGAAAATTAAATGGGCAATTTAAGAAGTCCAATTTTATTGATGATGGGTAGAATCTATTCTTAATACAAATATCTCTATACAACCATACTACTCAACAAACCAGCAGGTCTCCAGGGCACATCCTAATACAGTTTACCAGACAGCACAGTTCAGTTTCTCAAACTGAATAATGACGTGCTGATGTTACAAGAACTACTCATCTTGAAGCTGTCTCATACAAACTTGTAATAACTCAAGAAAATGGGTCTAAGTTGTCCACCCAAAGGATCTCCTACGATTGGACTACAGGGTACATCTTTTCAAAAATAGATTAGATTCTAATGCTTTCCAGTATTTCCCAAAAACACTCAAAGTTAATACCATCCTCTAAGGATACAGATTGAACATACAAGCTCAAAACTCAACCTGTGGTCTATAAAAAATTATACAAATTATACAAACAGTGAACTAGGATCAAAGACTGTAAAATAAATCAACTTCCATGAAAGAAGAGATAGCAGACAGTCAAATTAAGAACTCAAGTGCCAAGATCTACCCTGTTATGTCTAACAAATTTCTCCGTTACTTCCCCAGAACTGAAAGTCTGTTTATAAAACTGGTCATAAAAATTGGAATTACACTCTTTGCATTTGGGTATACAACTGAGATGTTTGGGAAACTAGCTTAAAATGTGGTGTTAGAAAAATCATCTCCTGAACCAATCTGATTAATCTAAATATTCCTCTGGCAAGATTCAGTTCAATAAATTACAATACAAAAATAAAATGAAAGCTCAAAAATATCAAAAGCTATACAAAACCAATAAAGGCATTCTGTCTACTCTGTTATTAATGACATATTAACATCACTTGTTATGAATAAAACCTCACGTAATGAATAATAAAACCTCACATTAAGATAATAATACTGATGATGCTTAATGACAATTTTTCTTTTATTTAAAACAAGCTGAAGTTTTATATTATAAATTCCCAATAAAAATGCAATTTAATTAATATCCAGTTATTATTGAGAAATGCTTGATATTTTTGGACTCAAAAGTTTTGGTATTTTTATATCCAAAATCAGCTTTACCATGGAAAAATGTTGAAGAAACATGCACACTCAAAACTCCTTATGCAAATGAAGTGGGATTTCCATCAATTCTAATTTATTGAATGGCGTTTCATTCATGCTATTTTTAACAGACATCAGAGAAAGCAAATACTGAAGAAAACATATTGAAGAACATTTGGTTAAAGGAACACAGTGAATTGGCACGAACCGCAGTCTTACTGTTTGGCTAGTTTCAACAAGAGACTTTCATTAGTTTTAAGTGATCACGATTTTTCCTAGTTATACATACAGGCAACTTTTTCATAGCAATATTGATGAAAAGTGATAACTATGCAAATATACATGCATGCAGGGTGAAGAGGTAGGGAAGCGGAAAGAAGAGATAGGCACTACAGTATAAATCTGGTTTGAAGAGTACATATATAATCTTCTTGAAAGCTCTAATGTCCTTATTCACATCTATAAATCAACCAGACAGGGGGAGCAAAGATTTATGATTTAAGTGACCAAACTTTCACTGCTAGTGACGCTTAGGCAGAAAGGTGAGAAACAATACCTCAAATAAGTAGACTTGAGAGACAGAGTATATTCAAAGCAAATAGCTTGCAGACAACAGATACAGAAATGGACTTACGTAATCAAGAACATATCTTCTAAAAAGCCAAATATTAAAAGAGAAACCCTGCATAGAAAAAAACTGAAGTTCTGTGAATGTGTTTTTCATGTGAAAAGCTCATTTGATTTAAGCATTACTACAGATTTTATTTCATGAGCGCCACATGATATTATATTAGCAGCCACCTGATGATCATGCGAACATGCTAAGTCTGTTCTCAGTATTGAACTGCATATCAGCATTTGAGGCAAGTTATTCACACACTACCCTACGGACAAGTACTTCCACACAGCCAGAGGCAAGCCTGGCAAGTGGGCCGGGGGAAGGAGGTACTTCCAGCACGGCTAGATACGGGTGGTCTCAGTGAGGGGATGTTCCCATTATTTTGGAGGAAGTTGTGAAACTGTCACACTGCTGGATAGAAGAGACCCCATTAACATCCTTACTGTGAGGAGGAGAACAAGGACAAGCAGTAGCATGCCAAATGGTAGGGAGCGGAGAGGACTGTGCAAGCGTCTAAGACATTATGAGGGGGTGGAGATGAAACTGGAGGTCTTGGAGTAGGAAAATAAAGGGGACACTGGAAGCAAATCTACAGGAAAAACAGCTTCTTTCCTTCTGCCTTTCTGAACCATTAGCCTAAATGGTACTCACAGTCAGAGGACTGGTACCCCCTGCCTGCATTTGTTTCTGCCTCATAGATATTCTGCCACACAGAATATCCGTCTCCAAGGCTCAGAAGTTGTTGACATTTGAAAATATCACACTGCACTGGAACACTTTATATTTATGCCTCTGTTGAAAGCAAAGTTATATCTCAAAGTCCCCAGAACCCACCACTACTTTCCAATTGCCAAAGCACGAGTTTTTAATGAGGACAGAGTAAGTCAGCCAGCATGCTCTCCACTCCGAAGTCCAGCCAAAAGCTGCTTAACACATCAGTCTCTGTCCTATAAATCAGGGTAGACAAGGACTACAACCAATTTCCCCTTCCTCCCTCTTTTAGGAAGGACAGAGTAATGGAGGTTACAGAAACCTGACAGTTATTAACAGGGATAAACATGATACTCTTGACCCTAACCGCAGTTACTGAATCAGATGTGTGTGCATGCTTCCACGTGCACATGCATATGCGTGGACACCACAGGACTCAAATTTTCCTGGCAAATTATCTGCTGCTGGCAAGATGAAGCAGTAACACTTCTGGCACAGAGATACTGAGCTGAGGACTAAGACAGGCCAGTAAAGTCAGTGAAATTAGGTTTCAAAGATCCTAGTCTTAATTTTCCCCTAGAAGAGACTCATTCTCATCATTGTTTCCATAACAATAATACGTGCTCTTGACAAGCAATCTGTAGTTGTTTTCACATCCAGACATTCTATGTTGGCTATGCTCTGCTTGGAGGCAGACACTGGCTTTGGTCAGCCGAGATCACAGTCTTTTTATATGATGTGTCTCAGTATGTGATGAATTCTGTTATACTTGGGTTTCTGCAACTCTCAAGCTTCCAAAGAACTCAGCCAACATTAATTAAACATAAAAAATAATTAAATTTAAAAAAAATAAGTAAATCTGATACTGCCATCTGCAAAAACTCTCATCTTTTACAGTGCTAAGAAAGAAATATCCATATAAGCCAAGGAGATGTTCTCATTTAGGGACAATCCCATGAGTTATTCATACTGCCAAATCCTGTTTAGGTGCCTAAATAATAGCTGATTACAAATATTTTTGTGAGCGTGGCCTTTAAACCTTAATCTTTGCCAACACACAGCTGAGAGCTATAGAAAATCATCCTCTGACCTCTTCTTCAAAAAGAGCTAAAGCAAGACGGGGATTTCTGGGAAAGCTTCCAGAACTGCAAGCTAACAATGCCTGAAGCAGCCACTGCCATATTCTACACTGAGGACTTTTTCTTCTTACAAGCTGGCAGATGTAATGCATGCTTCATTAATATAATGTTTTTGTGCTTACATTTCCCACGAAAACTTTCTATGAAAGTAGCATTGCCACTGATGCTTGACAAACAAGGAGTATTTACTTCTTAATTTTAGGGTCATTCCTATGCATCTTCATGTCCCATCTGCAGTTCTCTTGGTAGAAGTGTGTGTGGCTATTGTATCTATTGATTAGGTTGAATATGGAGATGATTGCAAGGAATTATGATGTGGGTGGTTCCTATTGATTCTGTACTTCCTGTTATAGTGTGTGCAATATGAAAACCATCTGTCTATCAAGGAAGAGAGTAGAAACTGCAATGTATGTGCCAACTGCTTGTTTTTCTCTTTGATGGTTCCCTAATTAACTGGTTTTCCTTAACTGATTGCCAAGTGCATGTGCAGTGCCTCTTCCTGAAAAGACGTAAACCAGAGAAGGCACATAATAAAAAGGAGGAACAAACTCTCTTTCAAGGGCACGTTTAAGTCTAAAGTCAAAACAAAGGCTGAACTAATTGTTCAGCCAAAACAAGATAAAATTGATGTGGTTTACGGAAGTCCACAGAATTTTTCAAAGAAAAACGGATGATCTGTTTCCCACGTTCACAGTAGGTAAGAAAATTAGTAATGGGTTTCATTTATAGCAAGGGAATCTGGGGTAAGATAGCTGAAAAACAGTGAGGAGAGTTCACCACTGTCAAAGAATGTCTCAGGAGGTTACAGATTCCTCCTCATCAGAGCCATTAAAGCATCATGTTAGATGTGTATGTCAGAAATGAAATGGGGAATGTTAATCCCACACTTAGACAGGGAGATTGATTCACTGACTTCTAGACTGTTTCTAAATTTCTGATTCTATGGCTTTTAAAAGGTGTTATCCTGTGCTAGAAGCAAGCCATGGGAGCAGGATAAAGATGACTAAAAATAATGTAGACTCGTGAATCTTTAGATTTTTCCTTTCTGATAGGGGGGAATTAATTGCACCCTAAAAGTTTTTAAGCAACTTTAGAGAAATACCATGTAGCTAAGAACAGCTAAATCAGGGATATAGATCCCTTTACAAAAGCAAACCAAACATTTCTGGAGCATAATTCACATGAACTGTTCTAAACATGCACCTTCAACTGAGTCAATCAAACATCTACCATCTACCTTGTCAATAGGACTAAGTTTTATTTACTGGGGAAGAAATCTATTTGGACTGGCTCAGTTGCAGATACATACTCTCTTGACACATGGTGTTAGTTAAAAATAATCCCAGTACAGGTGATTGGTTTTCCAATCCAGAAACTTTGTCTCTCACTCACCTCTAGTATGAGGAGACAACAGGACAAAGGCATTCTTCCTCTCTGATTAATAATTCCCAAAAAAACAGACCCCTGATTGTTTAAGCATTTATTCTCTCTGCTTTTCTTTCCCACCTTCAAATTTTGCTTTTCTTTATTTCTTCAGCCACAACACCTTAACTGGCTGAAAGTGGGAAATGCTGGAGGGATGTGGTGACAGAAAACAGTACAGTATCGCTTCAAGCTGCTTTACAGGGAAGCAGAGACAAGGTTTCCAAGCTTGCACAGTTAGACAGCACTTACTAATAATTTTAATGTTCTTAGATTAACTATGAGGGACACATGGACACATAGTGTGGTCACACAGACTTCATTTGCCAAACAAAACAAGCTAAAAGTTCAGTTGTTTTTTAATTCTCTCTCCAAATCTTGTTCCTACCTCAGAGAAGCCTAACTAGATGTGTACCTAGTTGGTACATCAGCTATTAATGGCGAGCAACCTAAACAAGTTTTCTGATATTAAACTTAGTTGAAAAAATATCCCAAAATAGTTGATGTACACTTCACAAAGGAATTAGAGACAGTCTGGAGTCTAATTTTCTGCTCTTTCTTTGCTCCTGTAGTCAAAACAGTCAATGCTCACTGAATTGTTAAAGCAAACACTACAACAAATTGCTGAAGTTGGACTTTCAGCCTAGATGCCAAGCTTTTTTTCATTTTTTTTTTCCCCCGCTCAGCATAATATGGTTTTAAGCACCAATGCTCCAGAGAAAGATAGTGCTTACTCAAAGAGATAGCGATATGTCAGACAAATAAAGACTAGGCAGAGTCAGGTTATGTCTGCACTTTGACACTAGACATCCGAAAAAGAGCTCTGTACTTCAAAAAGGGATTTAGACAAATCTGTTGTCATCATTTCTCCCCGAGTCATCACTGGAAAAACTGACACAGGATTCACCGTGAGGAGACACCAGGCAGCCGCCAGTGTCATCTTTCAGATAAGAGACACAAGTGAATCCAGACTGCGAAGTCAGCTACCTGTCTCTCTTCTCATTAAAGGCAAGGACAGCTGTGCTGGCCACATTACCACCCAGGAAACCCCTGTGCTGCCCAAATATGTCCCCATTTCCTTTCTAATTCCTGTCCTAATGATGGCTAAATTTACTTTTCCAGAGTTAGTGCATTTTAGCTTAGAGGCAAGTACAATTATGGCAAAGAACAAATCTGCTGCACTATGACTTTTATTTCCATATTATACGGTCCTCTAGAAGAGGGCAGCATGTGTGCTTGCTTCTGCTTGTGCCTGATACAAAATGTTGTTCCTTTGCCAGTAGCAAAGATTTCCAGACTTATCCTTCAACTCACAGTGTAAGGTCTGTACAAGTTGGCTCCTTCTGCTCCTACACAAGCTAATGGAGCATTTGTCTGGATCCAGGTAAATCAAGAAGCCTTCCAGTTTCACAGGTTAGTCAGGGAAGTACAATCGCACCGTCTTTCATTTTGAATGTGCATTTGCATCAAAAACAGTGACGAAGTGGTGAAGTTAAACAAATATGCACATGATGACTATGAAAGTAGTTACTACTGTAATAAAATATTTTCTGATTTTCCAGTCAGTTGTTGAGACCCTCTTTTCACAAGACTGAACTGTGTGTTGTTTTCATTTGGGCTTCCCTCCCATCAAGTTCATTGTCTTCTCTAACTTA